>NHNX01000004.1:757091-887528 GCA_002786045.1 Zasmidium angulare
CTGATCGTGGTATCGGCCTATCTGGACACTCGAGCATGGGTATGGAAGACTGCCGGCCTGGTCCCGCGCCCGCCGATTCAAGCTGCCACGCGGACGCGACGGCACCAAGCACATCCTTGTCCGCTCATCGTCATCTTTCAATCTACATCTACATGCACTTTACCTTTCAATACCATCCGCCCTCGCCAAACCCCGACCACGCCGCCCAACGAAATCGACGAGCCTCACGAAAACTGCATGACATGGAGACCAGATTCTACAACCAGACACATCTTCTCCAGTAGCCCGCTTCCACAAGGCAGCACACAACATGGCCGACGACGTCAGGACGTTCGCCGTCTCGTCAATAGGCTCGAGTATCTTCGCCGTCGTCACCCTCATCCTCATCGCTGCCATCGCTCTTTTGGTCATTCGATATTACCTCCCTCTGCGATCGACCCCAGCGTATCTCCTGGTCCCCGTCTTCCTGGCTCTCACCCTGCCCTCGAGCATCATCCTCCTGGTGCCCATCGATCTCGCGTCCGCCGACGGCAATGATACAAACCACTCGCGAGGCGTATGGCTACCCGAAAGAGTTATCTTTGTCGCATGGAGGATAACATACTGGCTTACATTTATGCTTACCTGGTTTATCCTGCCTTTGCTGGGCGAGTACTGCGACTCGGGATACAGGGATGCGAAGAATCGGATAATCTATTCTTTGAGATCGAACCTCCGGTACCAACTAATTGCTCTCGTGACTGGCGTCGTAGGCCTGGCGTACTTCATACTTGAAAATGGATTTCATGTCGCGAGCATCAAAGGACTGGTAATGGCGTTGGCGTACGCGTGGGGGTTGACCTTGGCTATTGGATTGATGGGTCATGGCCTTGTAGCACTCCCTCGGACGATATTTCGAAACGCCAGTGTGAGCGGCAGGCTGCGCAGGCTACAGGCCCAGGCCCCGAAGCTGAAAGATAGCCTTGACGACGCGAACGACAAATTGGAAGAGCTTGAGCGGACGGTGTATCAACTGAAAAGACACAAAGGAGGTGCATCTAGAGAGCAGCAAGAGTGGATTGACGAGCTTGCGGAGACTTCGACGTTTCTTGACCCAAGGCCGGGGACAGCGGCTGCCATACAGGCAACGAACCCCAGCATCCCAGCAGTGGTCACTGATCGATATCTTGCGGATTTGACTAGAAAGCTCAAACGCGCGCGACATAGGAAAGCACGTTTCGTGACGGAGTGGACGAATCTATGCCAGCAGGCCCAGGACACGCAGGACATCCTGGACTCTGCTTCCTCGAAGAAACTCGAATGGGGCCACAGAAACCCTCACGAGTACTTCGTATTTGGACGATTAAGATTCTTGACGCCGACACTACGATATCACCTTCATATGGACGTGCTGCCATATGTACGAATGGCTTTATCTGGGTTTCTTGGGCTTGCCTCGATCTTGATTATATGGAGCGAAGTCGTCAAGTCTTTTGCTCCGCAGCTATCAGTCATTGGCTTGACTGTTGTACACCACCCAGACTCCAAAAGCGGCGGTAAGGTCAACTTCGCAGGCCAGCTGATAGCCGCAGTATGGCTACTTTACATGGACTCGAGCGCTCTGTACGCGATTTCAGACGTTAAGGTGTGGGGCAATAGAGCGCTGGTGAAACGACAAACATACGCAGAAAGCGCATGTTGGTACAGTCTGCAAGTCGCCAAGCTCACTGTACCACTATCCTACAACTTCATCACGCTCATGCCGCCAAGCGTGTACGAGGAAACGAGGTTCCATTTCTTCCTCGGCCAGCTGATAGACCTGACTCCGCTGGGCCATGGTTTCAGCGCCTTCTTCCCCTGTCTATTGCTCCTTCCCGCCTTGGCCACGCTCTTCAATCTTTACGGCAAGATGAAGGGTGTTCTTGGGTTTGGCGTCTTGGAAGAGGACAGCGATGAAAATCCCTCCGGCTTTGGGACCGGCGGTTGGCGAGAAGGCAGAACCCTGATTGAACACGAGATTCAATCCCGTGGCAACGAAGGTACGCTCGGTCTAGCAAGTAGAGGCGCGTCACTCGACCTCGAGCGTAACGTCGCATCTTCCAATCCTCCACCGCGGCGCGCAGAAAGAAATGACGAGCGCCCGCCTTTCCGAGATGACAACATTCGCGAAGCAAATCGCCAATTCAACTCCATCACCAACCAAGAAGAGGAGCAGGACGACAGCGCTCGACACTTTTACCAGGACTTTACCGAGCGCGTGCGAAATACCTTCGACACTGCCGAGCAGCCTGAATGGATGAGAAACATCGGCAGTGCATTTAAAACTCCCAAATGGATGCAGAAGGATCAACGGGACGATACAGGGCAATCAGGCTTGGCACGATGGTTTGGAGGCCGTCCTGAAGATGGACGTGTAAGGTTATGATAGAAGATAGAGAAAGCTGCGATCTTTAGCGTAGGCGTAAACGGCAGTCTAGACGCCGAAATTTTTTGTCTGCCTTAGGGCCTTTACATGATCATCGTCATTCTCTTTCATCGTCATGATCTATAGTCGTTTGATCCCCATTCTAGCATGTTCACTGCTGCTGCTGCTGCTGAGGCGTTGCTCCGAGAACCCATCCGAGACCACTCGCAAGAGCACCACTCGCGGCATTGGCGACCATGTCCCTCTTGCGCACTCTCTGAGAACCGTCGGTAGGGCTCGTTGGCCTGTCACTTCCCAGACTACCCGTACTCGCGTCCATCGACCTCTCCTGTTCTCCAGACGATCTCGCAGCACCTTGCAGTGGAAATGCATTCTTGCTGAAAGCTCTGGCGGCGTTCCGAGTGAGATCAAACATGCTCAACGGGGTATCATCATTGCCTCTACTCGCGGCGCCCATCCGACCCATCTCTCGTCGTTTCTGGTTGAGTATCAATTGAGGTTGCTCGCCACCAACTGTAAAGTTGCCAGGCAGCGCGCTTGAACCACCGAGCATACCGCCGCTCAATCGCTTGTCGGCTCTGTCGTCGAATTCTTCTTCTGCCTGTTGTTGTGCAAGCTGAAGGGATGTCATCTCCTCTTCACAACGACGCCAGGCGGCTAGGATCTCAGTGAGCGCAGAGCCGGGCGCCAGAAGAAGTGCCAGTGAAAGTAGTTCTGTTCGCTGCTCCAGGCGGCGTAGAGTCGTTGGGGAGCTCTCAGCTGAACGATATCGACCTGCGAGGAACGCCGCTCTCCACGAGATGTCATCGTCAGGCTCATTGTTTGATCGACTAGAGGTTTTTTGGTGTCTTTGTCTTGGTTTTCGATCATCGTGAGGACTGCTAATGTCGGCACCCGATGGCGTGAGTCTGCTGACAATGTACGAATACGCCGTCTCAAAATCGTGCTCTTGCAGCGCAGCTTGTATTGCCATAAAAGTCACTCGTCTCTCAGCATCTTTCCTCTTTTTCGCAATGGCCTCGGGATGCCCTTGCTCCGAACTGTCCAAAGTTGACTCGTCATCCTCGTCGGAGTGCAGACCAGCGGAGACAAGATTGCGAGCTATCTCGATGAGATCGTCCAGCTTTGTATAACTTCTCGAATTCTGCTCAAGGACTTTGCTGATCAGAGATAGTGGATCATGACTGACTCGAATGCTGACTGGTTGGAATGGTACGCCGTGCTGCAGTGTCAAAGAATAGTATGACAATGCGTGTGTCGCAGAAATGAGCGCTGCAGCTTCGCGGAACTTAACACTGCTGGGGAAGTGCGGCCTGAAGGCGGCGATGCTACTGGTGGTCAGCAAGTACTCGCATTGGATCTGCTGGGTACACTTCATACGTATCGTTGGCACGCTTCATGCCCCCTCTTGTTCTGTTGCCGTTACTCGCGCCATCATATGCCTCCATCGCCTTGTCCAAAATGACCTGCTCTACCCGCGAGAGTTGCAGAAGCTGTTGCGACGCGTTGGTTATGTAGACGCTGATTACAAGTTCGAAACCTACACGTAGAACGTTAGCTAACAGATCCACTGCGAATCCGGTCTTTGTCTTCTTCCGTCACGACGAACGGAAAGCTCATGTCTTTGCCGTCGAGCCCACCCAAGGCGTCCGTGTTCTGCACAGGATCTATGTCTTGCACTGAACAAACCGTAAGTGGCGATTTTGGTAGGTGCGGACAATAGAAATAAAGTTCATCGATGACCCAAGAGATGTGAATGGAGTGTGACTTACAGCTTGTGTCGACGAAAGTCTTGAGCATCTCCTCCTCGAAGGCTTGCTTGTGAATCTTTCCCAGCACACCAGAACCCTGATTAGGACTGCCATCAACGCCAGGTTCGATTCCCCAGTTCCAAAGCCAGAGTAGCTTTGCGCGGTCTGCCGTCCAATGTGTCTCGTCCTTGCGCGCTCCGGTCTTTGAAAGATGGCGCAATATTCGTACCAGCACATCGAGCTGCTCCTCAGGAGTCGCGTAGAAATGCAGCCGGGCAACATTAACAAGCGACAATGGGTACTCAAGTCCAGAGAACTGGTACGCACTATACACCATCATCTGCAACAGCATGTAAGTCTCAAACCGTGGCGTCGTCAAGGGATGCTCGGGTCGCAAGAGTGCGTCGGGCAGTAAATCGGCTACGGTCTGTGACTCGTCCAGTTTAGTTGCGTGTCTTTCGATACGAGGCAATGAGTCGACACTCGTCGCCAGATCGGGTGGAGGGATGAACTCGAGGAGTTCTGCAAGTCGTGCCAACACGTCGTGAGCCTTACGAACGGTCTCAGGAGTGTTGGCTTGCGCAGCATAGCAGCTTGCAAATGCAGCTTGGGCATATTGCAGTTCCAACTTTCGCTGTTCTTCTTCATCAAGATAATGTACTCCTCCCCTGTCGTAGTCTCCTAAGTCAACGTCGGCTGGGCCATCCCAATCTTCCACGGCACGCGAGATCAATTCGAAGTCGTCCACAGCATGATGCACCATCCAGCGGTACATGAACTCCCAGTCATGACCTGTTTTGTCTTCGTTGCTTACACCGTCGAGGGCGATCTTTCGAACACCTAGGGCGACATCTTCAACATTGCCAATGGAGCCCTTCTGCTCCTGCTCGTGATCCAGCTTCCTCCGCTTACGCTCAGTATGGCCGTACATCCAAGGACCGACCAAGCTCTTGATGTCTCTGCCAACGCTTTCTATTTTTACCGACTCGCCTCCAGCCCTGCTGCTGCCCTCTGATGCCTTCCTCATCAACACGTCTATGCCTTTCCGACCGCTCAGTGTCTCGAAATCTGACAAAGGCATTGTGACCGTCTCATCTTCTGGATAGTACTCGATCTCCATCCTGAGCAGAGGGAGTACCACGGATATGTACCAAGTGCGAATGAAGTCATTGCGGTTTATGAACGGCTCGATCAAAGCAGGTACGAGTCCAAGCAGGCCAGTCTCTGAATCTATCCGATATGCTCTGTGGCATATGAACCAGGTAAGCAGATCTTTCGGTGCATGGGGCGGGAAAGAGGGCGGCTGTATCTTCAGGAGATGGAGCTTCTTGACACGCTTCTGCGCCTGAGCGTCGGATATATCCTTGACGGAAGTTGTGTTGACTTCGACATCTTCCCGATCGATGTTCACATACAGTCTCGATGCCACCTCTTCAACGTAGTTTGTGTATTCGCGCGGATCGAGAGCTTCTGGTAGATAAGTCAGGAGTATGCGCAGGACGAGCTCAGGATCGAGGGCATCGAGACGCGACGGTGTGAAGGTGTGTAGTGCTTTGATATTCGATTCGGAGGCGAGATGGACTGTCAACAGCACGCACTGTGCTGGTGTCAGGTCTTTCGGATCCATCGCGGAGGGGTTGTGGAGTGGTTTCTTGGAGTTAGGAAGTTGACGCAAATGTAATAAACCAAGATCACGTCCAAGGTTTCGGAGACAAGGTCCGCTACGTGCATGTGAGCTTCCAGAGGAGGAAGGTGTAGACGGCGGGCAGGTCCTAACAATGTGCCAACCCGTCGTCCCTACGCACTTTGACCTTTGATCTTAGAACAGTAGTCCTTGTTTCCGCATTATCTCTTGTTATAAATGCTTCATACTTTCGAGTACTGTATACATGCCTATTTACTATCGATCTATGTACTCTAGTAGTAGCTTAAAGAGTACTGTTCTCGAAATATCCGATTTCTAGAAAGCTGTAGCGCCTAGGTATAGTACACGACCTACGAGCTATAAAGAACACTGCTTTTGAGCGGTCTTTCGGGTATGAAGATAGTACATCTTTCGAGGATCTATAAGCTTATAGATAATTAGCTTATTAGTATATAGGTGTAAAGGTGTATAGGCTCGAAAGTGTAGAGGCTCGAAAGTGCAGAGGCTCGGAGGTTTAAAGGTCGCTTTTCGAGGTTTAAAAACTCGAAGTTTAGAGGCTTATAGGCTCGAAAGTCGGGGGTGCCTAATCTCGTAGGTTCGTAGGCTCGGAGGCCGATAGGCAGACAGGCGTTGTAGGTAGTAGGCAGCGTTATTATAGAGGTGTAAAGATCAAGGTCAAAGGTCGAAAGTACAAGGGAACACAGGTTGGCACATTGTTAGATGCTGCCCGCCCTAGTGTACCGGTAGCGGCATACAGGTACAGGTGAAGCATTACGTCGAGATTTGCTTTTGTACATTCGCATTACATGCTCTAGAAAGTGCCTTCGGTGTTTCCCTCTCCCATGCTCCTGCTACTGCTGCTTCCGGCCTGAATGGCGCCGATGATCCCATCCAGATAGTTGGCTCCACTCCATTTCTGGTGCGTCAGGACGTCGCAGCCTGTCTCCTTTTCTCTCCTTTGCACAATCTCAACGTACGCCTTCATGCCCTCAGTCTTGTAGGCCTTTGCTAGCTCGTTGGTAATGGTGGCCGTGCTGTGGAGTCCTGCCAGCGAGATCAACTGCAACACAAACCCATGCTCAGCCAGATCCCAAATGAAGTTCTTCAGATCTTGGTCGCTGAATCCGTGCGCTGACCAGTTGAAGCTTGGAGACAAGTTGTACACCAGCTTCTTGTCTGGAACGACGTCGTGGATGTCCTTTGCGAAGCTGGCCGCTGTCTTGACGCTAGGGTCTCCAGTCTCGAGCCACAGCAGGTCTGCATATGGCGCAAAAGCGATGGCGCGCTTCGTGGCTGCGGCAACACCAGCTTTGTAATGATAGAAGCCTTCGCGCGTTCGTGGAGTGTCCCAGCTGAACACTACGGGGCTTCCAGCCACGTCAGCCGCCGCTTTTCTGCGCTGGTGCAATGGCATGTTCCTGTTCTCCGCTGTCTGCTTGAGATAAGCTTGTGCGTCTTTGCCAGCAGCCTTGATGTGAGCTTCGGCGGCCTCGTCAAACGTGACCATCTTGTGGTCTTTCACCCACTTGGCCTCAAAAGCGTCGATTTCTGGCCCAGAAGCGCCGTTGAGCTCCATCACTTGCAGGGTCTCGGCTAGCGGTTCCACGTCCTCTGTAATTCCGAGTATGAATTCGTGATCCCGAGCATCAATCGCCGAGCTGAGGAGCTTGCCGCTTTCACTGTCGGTCCGAGCAATGACCAGGTTCTCGCAACCCATCAAGTCCCACTGGAATCTCGTAGCCACCAGGCGGTTGATGTGGTCTCCGATAGGTACCAAGACTTTCCCCGCCAGATGCCCGCATTTCTTCCCTCCATGAAGCTGGTCTTCAAAATGCACAGCCGCCGCACCATTCTCTGCAAACAGCTTGGCAAGCTTGAGCACTGCACTCAAACCACCGTGGCCAGTGTCTCCATCTGCTACGATGGGTCTCATATAATCAACGTAAGGTGTCTTCTTCCTCTCTTCGGCGCTCATCTTCATGCGAGCATCGAAATGCTTGCGATCGTGCAATTGCTGGGCTTTGAACAGGCGTTGAACTTGATTCGGGACCGTATTGTATGGGTAGTCGCCAAAGTCAGGACTGACCTCGTTAGTGGTTGTGAGGACTGACGAGCAAGCCCAACCCGAGACGTAGAGAATTTCCTGGTGAGGAGCCTGTTGAGTCATTTGGATTGGATCAACGGCACCCACTTGAGAGGAGCCAGATCAGCACCGATGTAGATTGTGGACGTTGTTTGGAAGACCTACTTGTATGTACAGGCTTTTTTTGCGAGTGTCGCTCTTCGAGAAGGTTGAACAGTTTTCTAGCCATCAGGCTCGATGGGTAGACTTGTTGTAACGATCCTCTCTTGCTAACGACATCCTCTGGGCTATAGGGCCGTTTAATGCCCTTGTACCTGGGACTCGACCACCACTCCTTGACTTCTTGTATTTGCTGGTCGAAGATCTCTTGCTCTGCGTCTGGCTTCTCCGACTCTTTAAGGAGTTGGAAAGAGTCTGTAGGTCTCGTGGACGGCAAGGGAGGCTGTACTGGCGCAAGAGTCGACGACATGTGTGCTGCTCCGTACGAGACTGTTCGTGGTGCGAGTTGGCTGACGACTGGTTGACGCACACAACGTCCTTGTTGCCGTAGGGCTCGGGCTGCCGTTCGAAACATGTTGCAATCGTCGTTGTTGCGGTATCGAAACCTCGCTTCTTGTCCACGCTGAGCTACCGGCCCATGTTATTAAGTGCAGTCCCGTGCTGCCTGTGCACCGGTCTTTTTGCGAAAAGTTATTGCTCAGCACGGCTCAGTCGGGACAAGACCACCTATATCTGGTGACTGCGCGGTGGCGGGTTACTGTGCGCGACGTCGTCGTTGTCGGCTCGGAGGGCGATATCGGATGTCGTGAAGCAGTTCGTTCAGATGCCAAAGCTTCCCCAGAAATTGACACCGTGAGTAGCCGAGGTTGACGATGACGAAAACAGCTGTTGCCGACGTGCAGGGAGCCTTTCGTTGAGAGACGCAGTAGCTGCGAAGACTATTCGGAAATAATAGTAGCTGGCGAGAGCGTTCCTCGGGATCTTTGGCAAAGAATTCACAAAGAGGGCCTTCTTCTGTTCCACCTCGACATATCTCATACCGCCCACCTCCCCCACCACAAACATGGCCCTGTCCACTAGAACCGCTACGCGAGCTCTGCGAGCCTCCAAGGTAGGCATTGGGCGCTGGCTGCTGCACTCACCAGCTAACACACGGCCACCAGCTCTCCCAATCTGTGCCAGCCGTCTACAATGCCTCCCGCAGCTATGCCACGGCCGAACCGGACCTCAAGGAGACGCTCAAACAAGTAATCCCCGAGAAGCGAGAGCTGTTGAAGAAGGTCAAGTCACATTCGTCCAAGACGATTGGAGAAGTCAAGATCGAGAACACTCTGGGAGGCATGCGAGGTCTGAAAGCTATGGTTTGGGAGGGCTCGGTCCTTGACGCCAACGAGGGCATTCGCTTCCACGGCAAGACCATCAAGGACTGCCAAAAGGAGCTGCCAAAGGGCACGAGTGGTACAGAGATGCTGCCAGAATCCATGTTCTGGTTGCTCCTCACAGGCCAAGTCCCAAGTACAAACCAAGTGCGTGCCTTCAGTAGAGAGCTTGCTGAGAAGGCTCAGCTCCCTGCCTTCGTGAACAAGATGCTCGACGACTTTCCCAAAGACCTCCACCCAATGACCCAGTTTGCCTGCGCCGTATCCGCCCTCAACTACGAGAGTGTCTTCGCCAAGGCATACGAGCAGGGAATGAACAAGGCAGACTACTGGGAGCCCACGTTCGACGACAGCATCAACCTGCTGGCGAAGCTCCCAACGATTGCAGCTAAGATCCACCAGAATGCCTACTGTGGTGGAGGTGCGCTTCCAGCTGAAGTCGACTTGAGCCAGGACTGGTCATACAACTTTGCCGCCATGCTCGGCAAGCCAGGCAAGGAGAACGAGAACTTCCAGGACTTGCTCCGTCTCTACCTCGCCCTCCACGGTGATCACGAGGGTGGTAACGTCTCTGCCCACGCGACTCACTTAGTGGGCTCTGCTCTCAGTGACCCCTACCTCTCGTACTCGGCTGGTCTGCAGGGTCTCGCAGGTCCACTGCACGGCCTGGCAGCGCAAGAGGTGCTTCGATGGATCCTGCAGATGAAGGACCACATCGGCACCAAGTTCTCTGACCAGGACATCAAGGACTATCTGTGGACGACGCTGAAGTCGGGCCGTGTCGTGCCAGGCTACGGTCACGCCGTGTTGCGCAAACCAGATCCACGATTCGAGGCTCTTATGGATTTCGCCTCCAGCCGCAAGGAGATCGCAGAGGACCCAGTCTTCCAGTTGGTCAAGCGCAACAGTGAGCTCGCGCCAGGCATCTTGACGGAGCATGGCAAGACCAAGAACCCCTTCCCAAACGTCGACAGCAGCTCAGGTGTCTTGTTCCACCACTACGGCTTCCATAACACGCTGTATTACACTGCTACATTCGGTGTCAGCAGAGGTCTGGGACCGTTGGCGCAGCTCATCTGGGACCGAGCACTTGGCCTGCCGATTGAGCGTCCGAAGTCCATCGATCTCAAGGGTCTGCTTGCGCTTGCTGAGAAGTAGGGGGCGCACGGGGACTGGCTCAGTCAGGTCGGGTGTCTGCTCAATGGTATGGAATGTACAGAAGCGAGAATCGTTTTTGGCGCCTGAAGTTAGATAGACCAACATCAATTTTCGTTATCGTGGAACCGGTCGTCACACCTCTTACGCCTCCGACAAACGAGGTGAGCTGATTCTTAACCTCTTCGCAATGTCGAGGGTCAAGGACGATCTCCTTCTCAGGCTTGCTTCTTGTGCCCTGACTCTATGCGATTGGCTGTAACGCACACAGAATGGATCAGCCCGAGGTCGACAGAAAGGCCGATCGCGAGGTCGCAAGAGACAGGATAATCGTGGGCCTGCTAAGGTGAAAATGCGCACGTGATTTATGGAGAATATCGGCGGCAGCTCTAACCGCAGAAGGCTAGTGTCAAAGTCAATTTCGACAACACTTGCAATGCTCGTGCAGTGTCCGCTGCGCCGCATCTTCGACTTACGGCTATGGAGATCCGATCGATCTAACAGGATGTAGGTTTTCCGATGTCTTGCTATTCGAATCCTAGGAATAATGAAGTGAACGAGGAAGGCAGAAAAGACCGAGATATTCAAGAAGTTCTCCTTTTCGTACTCCTGATGACAACTCCGGCTACTGATAGACCTCCCGGCCAGAGTCTTCGACATGCCACCGCGCCATGCACTTCGGACACGTTTCTGGCTTCCGCTCGGATCATTCGAAGCAGCAGCAGGAGCTCGGAGCCGATTCAGTCGAATTCGGCTTGGAGACCGTCGTGGTCGCACTGCTAAACATGCCGATCCGCCCGGAAGGTATGTTATGGATCCAGCTCTCGACTCTGCTGGCGTTGTTGAAGCCGCACAACGAGAGATACTCCTGTCAAATAGTACTTGCATGCAGTTCCATGCATCTGGCTTCCATCGGTATCGCAGTCGGCAGTGAGTAAAAACTACTGGACGCGACGATAGAGCATCCATTTTCGGTCGTGACGCTTTGCAATTTCGTGATCATATCAATGACCTTCAGACAGTCAAGTATCGAGGATTCGTAATTTTGCCACCAACGCAATCGGTGAGGAGTAGCGTTGCAGTACCAAGTACTCCGATGGTGATATTGGTTTTGTCATTAATGCTGCATCATCCCACAAGCACATGGCGCCCATTCGAAGAAGATATTTGGCCAATGCTCAAGATAAGGCTCACGGCTCCGACCAGAATGCTCGTGCTCACTGTCTGGCACAAAAATGCGCAGATATTGACACGACAAGTCTTGCTCGAGTTGAGGATTTGGCAAGAGCCGCGCTTTCTTGTTGACAATGACGCTACCTTTAGAGGTACTCTGAATTGCAGAAGGCACACCTTTGTAGGCGACCGGGTTGGGCGCAGATTCTTTTTTGTTAAGAGGTCTTCGTCACGGTTGCGGCTAAGGCGCACGCCATGAGGAGCAGAAAGCGTCGAAAATTGAGCCTTTCAGCCATTTCTCAGTCGTGACTCGGGAGCTGAAGTTGTGAGCCGAAGTTGAAGCACTAGAACTCCCAAGGGGCGGCACCACACCGACATAATGCATGTTTTGACCAAAGTAGCCTATGAGAGCCAGGGCTTATGGTTTCCGGTGATGCGCAAGTTGCAAGCGAACCTTGGATTGCTGCGGCAAGCAGAGCAGCCATTGTGCGATCGTGTTTGACACCAGAACAAGACATGGCGTATGGCTGCAGCCTCGCTTGAGCGTGCGTGCAAACCCATGGTAGATACCACCTTGTTCTGTGGCTCAGAAGCACTGTAGAACAATGGCTTAGGTTTAGGTCGACATCCAGGCCGTACGCACATGCTAGGCGAAATGCCTAAAGCGCCTTCGCTATATTGATACCTTTTGGTGGAAGACTCATCGCTCACAAGTCATTTGAGACCTTACGACAGCTGTCTACCGACCCTCGGTATCACTTAGCAGATCTCTTGTGTTTAACAATGAATTCGTCGGGGTGTGTTGCAAGTACGTACACACTTCCAGCTGCATGCAAGCACGCCGCGGCAAAAGGTCTCCGCAATACCCACTTGTTCGGGCGAGGACTGACAGCAGCTTGTTAGCAAGGCTGGGCAGATAGATACAGCCATGTGCCAGGTTCAGTATGGATGTGCAACCCAACTGTACCTTCGAACGGGCACTCCTATCGCCCAACGCAAGCATCGTCCGGATACTGTGGTCCATAGGCAGTCGAGAAAGTTGCATCTTAGCAGCTACACGTCACCGAAGCAGCTGCGAGTTGCCCATAAATGTGATATAGAACGCAGACCTAGCCAAATGGAAATGCCGAAGACCGTATAGGCGGGCGCCATCTCTGTGCTCCAAGTGCTCGACCCAGCAAATGTCTCGTCTCCTTGGAGCGCCACAAGTCGCCTGGCGTCGTGCGGTCATAGGGGAAGGGAAGTGTGCGTGAGTCGCTCGACATCGGAGGGTGCTCTTGGTGCATCATCGTTCACAAGCAATACTAGCAGCAGCTTTGATGCTCCCAGTCGGTGTGCCAACATGAGGCCAGAGAGGCCTGGCAAGTATGGTCATCCTCACAACAGGCGCGTTTCAAAGTCGACTTCTGGGCGTGGTGTCTCATAGCAGGAACACCTCTCGCGGGAGTGACGATTCTTCGATAGTGAATGACCAGCTCTGCTCATGACGGGCCACGATCACGCATAGCCACAGAGTGTTGAAGCCGTCCTTGGCGATGAGAAGCGCTCAATGCACGGCCTCGAATGGAGATAGGCCAAAGTGCATGTTCGGTATCATGTGAAAGTGTTAGACATCGAATGTGCCAACCTTTTCGTCCTTCCATTAGCGGCCGTCACATCAGAGCCAATAGTGCCGGCCGCGATTGATGCCAGTCGCAAAGAAGCAGAAGGTCGTTATCATCAACCACTTGCATCGCGACTTCGCCCAAGACCGTTGACATGTTCTTCCCCTGTCCGTCAAACCCCGCGAGGCGTGCACGTGTCCGGCGTTTAGCCGCGTGGGGTCTGCCAAGCCAAACTGCGCTTCGGCGTCAATGTTTACATGTGCCTTCAAACAACATTTGCTTGACAACACCAGACACTTCCACTGCATCGTACGACCAGTCCCGCCACTGGTCCGCACTCCCTCGTCTATTTTGTAACTGAACACAACCGCACCCGAAACGGCTACAGACTGCTAGACACGTGCCCAGCATGGGAGAGTCCCGGTAAGGCCAGGCATTCGCACAGCGCAAAGCGATGATTTTATTGACCTTTCTGCTTGCAGGCAGGAGCTGCTGCAATGGCTCAACGGCCTGCTGCAGCTCAACATGACCAAGGTTGAGCAGTGCGGCACTGGGTAAGAAACGAGTGTACTCGTGAAATGCGAATGACTGCCTGACCAAATCTCCAGCGCTGCGCTCTGCCAGATCTACGACAGCATCTACCTCGACCTGCCCATGGCCCGCGTCAAGTTCACCGCCAACGCCGAGTACGCATACCTCGAGAACTTCAAAATCCTGAGCAACACCTTTCGCAAGCACCACATCGACCGTCCGATCCCTGTCGAGCAGCTCGTCAAGTGCAAGATGCAGGACAACCTTGAGTTCTTGCAGTGGACAAAGAGATACTGGGATCAGAATTATCCAGGTGGTGATTACGATGCGGTAAGTCGACGGAAAGGTCTGGGTGCGGGTGCAGCTCCCAGTCTGCCACCCAGCAAGGGCGGTGGTGCGAGCACGGCCAGGAGACCAGCAGGCAGCCTCGGTGGATCAACTGCAGGCCCACGGTCGACTAGCAGGCAGGCGGGCGGCATGGCGAGCAGTGCATTGCAGCAGAAGAACGCAGAGCTGGTGGAGACGGTACAAGGGCTTGAGCGCGAGCGAGACTTTTACTTCAGCAAACTGCGGGACATTGAGCTCCTCATCCAGCAGGCCATGGAGGCCGACCCGACGTTGGAAGAGGACGAGGGAAGCTTGCTCAAGCAGATTCAGACCATCCTCTACTCCACCGAGGTGAGTGACTGATGCCCGACAACTTACGTTTTTAGAAATTCTGATGATTCTCTTCCTAGGAGGGCTTCGAGATTCCACAGGAAGCCGACGCCGAGGTGGCAGGGGACGAAGAGACGTTTTAGGCGTTCTGATGATACCCCTATTTTGTTGATTGTTGAGGAAGCGTTTTGAGCGGGGACAACGCCGACATGATGAAAATGCGAGATACCAGAGGAGACATACGATTGACGGGCCAGCGGCGTGGACCTCGAGGCCACCTCTGTATACTGCTGCTGTAAGCAGCGACTGCAGCGTGCCTGCTCGATGAGACGTAGCAGTTCGCCGCGTGGTCAAACTACAGCAGCGCAAGATCAAATACAAAAAGTCTTCGAGTCACTTGCGTAGGAGCTCGAAGATGACTTGAGCTACCTACCCACAAGCGTTCATCAAGCTGTTTCCACATGCCAGCCCCATCCTGAACTCCACCAAATTTGGTTTAAACTCTAGACCTTAAGGGGGTATCTCTCCGTTTTTCTCAATTCATCATTCACCTCCTTTCGACATTCTCCTTGCCATAATACTCTCGTCCATTCGGGGAACCATCATGGCTCGCAAGCTCACGCGACTGCATCCTCTGCGAGTCTTCGTACGCAGGCGGCACGTTGCGCCTGCGCTTCATCTCTCCATATACGATGGCTGCGATGTAAAGCAACCCCATCACACCGGCGCAGACACCATATGCGATTGTGTAGCCGGTTGAAACACCTGCCAGCTGGAGTCCCAGACCGCCATTGACCATGCCGAGAATGATGGCGATTCGACCGATGCCAATGTGTTCGTAGGACCTGAGGCGAAGGTTAATTAGTCGAGAGCGTGTAGATGTGGACGTCAGGGGAATACATACCACGCAGTTCGGCCACTGTACTTCTTGAACAGACGATGGTGGAAGAATCCTGAGAGAGGCTGGAAGAAAAGGACGACAAATAAGACGATGCCAATGATGGGATGATGGTTGCTGAGATAGTTCTCCTCAGTGGCAAGGTAGAGGCCCAGGCCGAATGCCGCGATGTAAATCGCATATCCAAGAGCCTGGAGGGCGGCGTGAATCCAGACGAGACCGGTGAAGTTGGCGACACGTATGACGATACCGCCAGTGGGAAAGAAGGCCACAAAGGCGAGAGAGGCGAGGACGCCGTGCACTACTTGAACACGATCACCCAAAGCACTGTTTCCGCCAAAGGGTGCGTTGGCATTGGAGAAGCTGGCGTCGCCGGATGACGAGTCGCTGTTGCTATTCCCATTGTTGCTGGTGGTTCCTGACTCGCAAGCATCTTGCTGACGCTTATTGTTATTGTTGTCGTTAGCCCAGGGTGCGTTCGTAGGCCAGGAGCCGTGCCCGGAGGCGAAGCAAGACGAGGCCCATGTTGGGCGAGCGGTTGGCCACGCGCTGGAATACTCGGTGGGCCAGGCCGTGGGGCAGCCTGAACCCGAAGGTTGCGCGAGAGTCTGGGTGACGGACGCTGGAGTGCAGGACGATGGGGTGCTGCTGCTGCTGCTGCCGCTGCCAGAACCCGAGCTGGAGGAGGCAAAGGGGTTGACGCTGTCGCCGCCTTTTGCGTTGGCCATGTTCCAGTCGAATGGCGAGGCATCGTCGTGGATGCTAAGGCCCGCAGAAACATCATCCGTATTCATAGCATCTCCAGACTTGTAAGCATGTATCCATGAGGCGCTCGAAGACGTGAAGTCCATGCTTCCACCGCTCCAGCTATTGCAGCTGCTGCAACGGACGTTGGCCGTCATGACACCATTGCTTACACCAGATCCCCCAAGGATTTCGATTTGAGCTGCACTGTTGTGCTCTGGTTCCACATGGCCAGTCCCCAAACGAGGCGAGACAGTCACATTCTGGCCGTCAGCTGAGGTATAAACGACGAAGATGTTGGCGCCGGCCATTCGGGAGCCCTGGCCCAAAGCGACCCATTCGTAGCTCGTTGGAGCACGGATTTGGAAGTAGATGTCGCCATTGCCACTGGATGCCGTAGATTCCGGGATGTTGAGAGCGTAGCAGAGATTCGTCTCTGGGCATGTTGATGCGAGGGATTGAGCATATGCCGAGGAGCCTGGAAGTCATCTGTCAGTCGGGGTTCAACACATTGTAAACACCAGGCCGTACATACCCAGGCCAATTGTCGCCGCAGCGAGGACCAACTTGATCATGATGAACGCGAGGTCCAAGCACAAAAGTCAAGCTTTTGGCAACGAGAAGACAGTGCGATTGTGAAAGTAGAAAGGAGGGGTGTCGCCCACCAAAAGGGGTTCAATTGTCGACCAAGAGACCAACGTCCCAAACGGCGGGGCAAAAGATGGGGTGGCACAGAAGGGATATATAAGATAAAGAACGAAGTAGGTACCGTGAAACCTACCCAGCAGATGATGTCGACGCACAAGACTGCGCGAGGTTATCTCATCATAGATTCTGCGTGGTGCGACAGGGACAAGGAATGGTGTAGGTTCGCTGGGCTGCTCAGCCCAGATGCCAACGCCAATGCCAATACTGTCTGTAATGATCCCCCCGGCGCCATCCCCCCAAGGTCCGTACGAGAGGCGCGCTGCGGAAGGTCATCAACAGCACCAGAAGGCGAGAAAGGCGCCAAAAGAATGCAAATCGAGGGGAGCCGATTTAGCGGGTCGACGGCTGGGCCAGTTCGAAGCGCGCCCCGTTTCCACAACGGTATGGCGTCGTGCAATGTTGCAGCTCGCGCAAAGGCTCGGCGGCCGTTTCATACGCGCGGCCTGGTGGTGAGTAGTGAGCGCTGCCAGTGCCTCTCCTTGTCGTGGCAGCAGTCGGAATGCCACCGCTGTCGATTATGCGAGCGGTTGTCGCAGACACGTGCAGGCCCGTTATGTCTTGTCGTGGTCTTAAACTTGTGTGTGACAAGTGGGAGAAAGCTACCCAGGGCTGCAGAGGCAGACCACAATACCCTGGCCACGATTGGCCAATGCCTGGACCTGCGTCCCTTCATCCTTTGACCAGGTCCGAAGCTAGCGGAAGTCCATACGGTAGGGTACTGGTGTGAGATACATGTAATCAGTGCACCTCAACCCAATCCTTATCGCTGTCCTTCTCGCATTCATAGCATGCGCGGGAGCCTGTACTTGTAGTAGTGCTGCTCTCCAGAAGAACTAATCCTCCGTTTTAGCCAAACAGACGAAAGCACCGCAGCATACTCTCGGCAGCGTCGTGTTCCGGATAGTCGACCCCAGTCTTCACACTTGCGCTTCGCTGGGCTGGATGCCCCAAGGTTCCTGCACCCCAGAGGAACGACATCGATGCTCCTTGACTACTCCTCCGCCCGAGTCCTCCTTGGCAAATGGAGCAGAGACATCCGAAGGAATGCCGGACGGCATCTTCGAGTGAGGCTTGGACCCGTGATAAAGTCGTCGTTCATGCAGGAGATCTGCTCAGATCAGTGGCTTTTCCTACTAATGATTGCGCGGATATGTATCTTGGCGCTGCAGGACATCGTCGGCAAGACTAGAACGGAGATTATGCACTGTGACACACGTGGACACCTCTTGAATATGCGAACGAGTGACCGCAGATCTACAAGTCTGCTGCAGGAGCGATCACTTACCGAATAAACTGAATAACTTCAAGGGGCATTGGTATGGACCTTTTTGAATACTGTACTGAAACATATGCCCTACGCCGCAGGCAAAGGCACCGCTCGCCGTCGCTTTCTAGAGCAACGGCGCCGACCTCCAAGCTCCGTTCGAAATCTACTGAGCATGGCCGAGATGTGCTGGTGGGTGTGATGTGTCGCACACTTATTTCCCAAGCGCTGGGAAGGCAGAAGCATCGGTGGCATTGAAGCCGCCGCGTGGGCCGCCGCGTTCACCGCGAGCGCCTCCTCTAAAGTCGCCACGGTCGCCACGGTCACCACGGTCACCACCACGGCCGCGTCCACGACCACCACGCTCGCCTCTGAACTCGCCTCGGCCACGGCCACGCCCACCACGTCCGCCTCTGCCACCACGGTCTCCAGATTCGGCGGCAGCATAGTACTGACCGTCGAGCGTGACACGCTCCTTCTTGTCCTGAGCGTCCTTTGCTTTCTTAGATTTGCCTCCGCTACCCAGGAAGTAGTCCTCAGCCTCTCGGGAGAAGGCCTTGCCTTCAGGGAACTTCGTCGAAGAGCCT
This sequence comes from Zasmidium angulare, assembly GCA_002786045.1. Taxonomy (NCBI): domain Eukaryota; kingdom Fungi; phylum Ascomycota; class Dothideomycetes; order Mycosphaerellales; family Mycosphaerellaceae; genus Zasmidium; species Zasmidium angulare. Next base: position 775,675 of record NHNX01000004.1, read on the forward strand.
TCGTTGGCCTTGCGAACGGAGACGCCCTCGTTAAGGGCCATGCGCTTCTCAGCCAGCTCGGCGAGGTACTGGTCGTAGGACTTGGTCTTGTCTTCTTCTGGCTCAGCAGTGACATCCTCGGCAGCAGTTGGTGCATCTGGGCCGTTGCTGAAGGCCGGGTCCTGTCCAGCGGTGTCAGGTGTAAAGCCAGCATCGTCTTTGGCCTCAGCTTGTGCGATGGCCTCTCCAGCTTTCTCGTCTGCCCACTCGGCATTGCCATCCTCGCCGCCCCATCCGTGAGCGGCCTGCTTCTCGTGCTCCCTGCTTCTGTTAGCAGCTGCACTCCTGCACGCCAAGACGACCGACGTACCCAATGCCGGTATGGCTGTGGCGGTCATCGCGTGGGGCACCACCGCGACCACGTCCACGGCCACGACCACCACGACCACGGCCCTCGCCGCCACGGAATTCACGTGGCTCTGCGATGTGTTAGTGCTCATCCTTTCCGTGAGTCCAGGCCAGTAACAATGTACCTCTCGTGCGGTTGGAGTGACGGTCAGCGCGGACACCATCGTCGCGGTTCTCGGCACGGTTGTTCAATGAGCCAGCTGTTGATACAATTAGCCAATGTTCCAGCTCGAGCCATGGCAACGGCAAGGTTCCGAGGCCAAACAGTATGATTTGCGATGCCTGCCCCAAGCCTAAACGCACCTTGATCGCCTCTTGTGAAGTTCTGATTGCTGCCACCGCGTCCGCCAGCTGCTGGACGGGGGGTGTCCTTAGCAGGCCCCTCTGCGCCAGCATTGCGCTTGCCGGTTCGCTGGACTGGCTTGTCGATGACCTTCGTGGGCGGCTCGGGCTCCCTGTCGGGATCGAGCTCCGGGTCGTTGCCTGAAGTCAGTGTTAGAGGACACGTTCGTCGAGGTCAATGGTGCGATGAAGCTTCGGCGTACCCAGGAGGTCGTAGAGGTTCTGTCGCAGTCAAGGTCAGCCATCAAAATTCTCCGCCCAACGGTCGCATGACCTCCGCCAATGCCGCATATGGACAGCGGCGAGTGCATCAGACTGACCTTGCTTGCAATTGCGCTCATGGTTGCTGCAGTCACGAGCTGAATCGACCCATCTCGTGCTTGCGGTGTCGGGTGAAGAGTTGTCTGATTTGGGCCAGTGGGAAAACTTGGCACCGCGCTAGTAGAATGCGCACGGGCCAGCATTCGAAGTCTGGCAGAAACACGAGATGGAAGTCGCACGACCTGTCAACAAATTCCCTGCCCTGGCGAGAAGTGTATCATCGATCTTCTGCTCGAAGAACCACATACATCTTATTCGTTTGTCCAGCGTTCCTGCAGCGTTTACCGCGATCGTGAGCATGATCGTTAGCAACGTAAGAAAGAGAGTTGACTGGCGTGCATTCGACGTCTTCTACGGGCGCTTGAACACGACGTTGCGCCGACGCCCCCATCAACTTACAAGGCCGACAGGCGACAAATCCAAGTCGATGAAAACGATCAAGCCACACATCGCGTAGTGCGACCATGCCATACAGATTGTGTACAACTTGACATGTCAGATTCAGACCTCTCCCAAGCACACGCCCTATACACTCCCCAAAAGCTCCGTGCAGTATGAACATGGCTGCAACATTGCACCTTCGCTATGCACGCTCGCTGAAATGCAGCATTCACCTTTTTCTTTTCTCCGTTCCCCGTTATTCGTAGCCCGTCAAACCACTTGCGGGTAGATACTCACCGCTGCTTCGAATTACGAATGGTAGGACGCTGGGTAATGCATCGATGCTGAAAGTCCAAATGGGTCGGCATCCAGCATAGGATCGTTTGGATCGACGTCGAACTGCCCATCCCCAGGGTGACTCGTTGGAGGCATCATCTGAGGTTGCTCATAGTGCCCCTGCTGAGGTACCTGATGTTGCTGCCCAGTCTGCATGCCTGAGGATTGCTGATAAAAGTCGCCGTGCTGCTGTGCTTGCGAATGGTGATCGAACTGCGATGGGTACGTCCCATGCAGTTCAGGCGAACGAGTATTACCGCCGAGGTCGTTGTCGTCGGCTTCGTCGAGCATCGATCGCGAATGTTGAGCATCGTACTCCTGATCTGTACTCACGGAATCAACCTAGGACGAACACAGTTCCACAAGGGGGTAAGGGGTCAACTTGCCGAGCTGCTCAAAATGCTTCTGGAATGGACTTGGGTAGAAAGAGGATGCTGGCTGCGGCCCTGCGTTACTGCCTACAGCGCCACCAACAGCCTGTGGCATGATCTGGTGGCTGTTTGCTGAGATGCTAGATATGCCGCTTGCGCTGCTCTGGTAGTTCGACGGTGCGGGGCGCTGTGGCGGCATGTTCGAAGGCTGAGGCTGGCCTTGATACAGAGCTTGGTTAGGACGCTGCTGTGACGAGCGGGCATAGTTTTGCATATGCTGTGCCTGCGGCTGAGCGAGGACAGCAGAGGTTGGTGGGGTCATCCCACCTTGATGCATGGCCATTGGAGACCTGGTCGACATTTGCGTAGGAGACGATGCATGCGATGAGGGTGTTGGATGAGCATGCGGAGAAGCGGCTGAGAAGTTCATCTCTTGACCAGACTGTCCAGGCGCCAGCTTTGGGAGGAAGCTCTGCCCAGAACGCCTTGCCTGTTGTCGTTGAAGGGCGGCTCGTTGGAGTTGAGGCTGTTGAGGAGCACTAGTCGCCGGATGCATGAAGCCCGGCCCAAGTACTGGACTGCCAGTCTTCATCTGAAGTTCTGCCTGGACATCGATACCTGCAATGGTCAGTCACTGAGGACCTTGCTTCGGGTCATAGTAAGTCCTACCTTTCTCGAGCAGGATACGCTCGAGGAGGGAGTTCTTATATCGAAGCATAAGGCATTCGTCGGCAGCAGTCCGATGGCTCTGCTGGAGAGTGGCGAGTGTTTCTTCATTCTGCTTGATGGTGGCCTCGAGCTGCTTGATGTACTCGGTTCGTCGTTCGCGAAAGGCTGCCTGGGCCTGGCGGTTGCGTTGCTTACGTTCCTCGGACGTTGCGTATATCTACCAGAGATCAGCCATGACATGGAGTGTGAAGGGTGCGAGTCAGTCATTGGAGAGCACTCACTGGCTTCCTACCGCCTTTGCGCTTCTGGGGTTGCGCGGGCTCCTGGGTAGCTGGCTCGGTGCCCGGGTCCTGCTCAGGCGTGGACTCGATGGAGCTGGGAGTGCCGTCTGGCGCAGGCTCGACCTTGGAGAGAGCAGCCATATCGGCCTCGAGGTCTTTGCTATCGCTCATCTGACGCAGGTACCCGGTTCAGGCACTGCCCAGGCAAGTTAGAAGCCAATAAGGCGACGCTAGAGGTTCCACCCAGATGGACGCGGCCAGGCTGTTGGACAGAGGGCAGGACAGAATTGGTAATAACTTTAGCATAGAGAAAGATAACCTTGCAGAGGGAGCAGAGGACGGTGAGGTAAGAGTTTGGGTAATCTAAACACGTCAATGGGGGAAGAGCAGCGCCGCAAGGTTAGGACAGGACAGGTCACGCGGCGAGCAGTAGGGCGAGACCGGACAGCAGCAGCAGCAGCAGCGCGCTGGAGTGGTAGCAGAAAATTCTTCTTTTGCTGCGCGTTCTCAGCTGCGGACAGCCGTCGGTCGTCTTGGCCCACGCCGCCGGGCAGGCCTGCGTGCGATGCTGAGGTTGCAATTCCCCTTCGCGTTGGAGCCAGCCGATGCTTCTTGCCTTGCCTTGCCTCTGCCCTCTGATCTTCCCTGCAAGCCCGCTCGCGCTGCGCTGTGATTGCTGGAACGACGTAGCATCGAGCGTGAGAGTGCGTGGTGAGCAGGGATGCCAGCAGATCGCTCGGCTCGGCGCTGGTAGCGATTGGCTGGAGCAGCATTTGGATTGCGGGGCTGCACTCGCAAAGGGCAGGCGCAACCTTGGTGCTCGTGGCTTCTCCTCGGAGCGCGCCTTCCAGAAAACCCGTGGAACATGTGTGAAACCCGGCCCCAACGCCATCGCCGACGTCAGTCGGTCTTTGAAACCTCACCTCTTCTCGCCTGTTCATCATCGCGCGGGTTGGATGGCAACATCTGATTGTGTGTACTGCGGCAGCCAGTTCCACACTCAGGTGATACACGGGCGCCACGGAACAGAGCATTGGTAAGGTAGGGTCGACGAAGCGTCAGATGCCTCGTTTCTACACAAGTCCGAAACGTTGGGCTTTGATCAGGACAACGCGGTCAAAGGTGTTCGGTGTAGTGGCTCGAACGGTAGGTAGGCATGGATGCGAAGATGGCATTGACTTCACTTCAGTTACTACCTGAGTACGAGCACCTGCTCTCGGTGTTATTAGACATCAGCTGCTTCCTCGCATGGCATGGAGGCTTGGTTTGATCCTGCTCTGAAAGTGCGCCACCACTGCTCCTCATGGCTTCAATGTTTGATACCATCGAGCCCGAGGCTCTGCAAACTGCACCGGAAAACGTTCAAATGCCACCATGCAAAGCCGCTCGCAGCGATACGAAATCTCCAGACCGCAGCCCATTGCTCCTCCTCCGGCCCCTTTACCGCCGCCTCCGCCTCTACCGCCACCAGCAACTACACCCACTGTGCCTCAGGAATACACCAATGTAGACCCCGTACCATGGTCGTCTACCCTCCCGCGACCTCTCTCCGACATCCGCGAGTTGAGTGAGCCTAGCCTCATGGACAATGTGATGCAACATCCCAGTGCTCGATACAGACACAGGCGCAGCTTGTCGAAAGCAGGCTCGATCAAGCAGGCTGAATGGATCAAACGTCAACCATCCCAGCGCGAAAACAAAGCACCGCAACCGAATTATACCAGTCTACAACTGCAACAGCCAGAGGGAGGGTCTTCCTCATACAGCAGCACTCCTGAGCAACAACAGCAGTCCAGCTTCTACAGTATCCCGCAGTCGAGCGTGCCTCGAAGGTCCTCATCGCACAAATACCCGCAACACCAGTCTACGTCCCAAACACGGAACGCGTCGATCAAATCAAAGCACACGGCAACAGACCAAATCCCACTTCGCCCACCTTTCCTGATTCCGAACAAAGTAGGCAGTCAGTCGCCTGTCAAGGAGATAGGGCTGCGATTAGATCCGGTTACATCAGATGCTTCAAGACGAGTGCCTTCGCATACACACATTCGAAGCCCGCATCCAATCGAGATCCTGGACTTTCCCTCGTACCGGCATCCACGAGTGAAGTTGGAACTACAGGTTTCGGCTCCATTATTTGTCGGAGGTGGCAGTGTAGAAGGTCATGCCAGGGTCATAGTGGACGACAATCAACTTGTTCGACATCGACGCTCCATCAGCATAGGCACGGTCTCGGTGGATCTTCTTGGGTTCGAAGAGATTGATGGCAGCCGCAAAGCAACGTTTCTCTCTCTCGGGACAGATATCATCGACGCCAAGCATCCACCTCCTTCTCGAATGGTACAGCCACCAAACCCGCTTTTCGCCGGTGACAAGTTTTGGGCACTAGCGCCGTCATGCACGCCGCTCCCTTTCATGATCAGCCTACCTCTAGACACAGGGCCACCGCCTTTCCTGTCAAAGCGAGCAAGCATCAAATTTCTATTGTCTGTGACTGCATTGGTACGCGACGCGGGAAAGTCTTACCGCGTGAGGACCTCTCAGCCCGTCCAAGTCCTACCTACTTACGATCCTGAAAAAGCCCTGACCTCTCTCCCAAGCCCGTTGACAGCGTTTGACGAACTGGTGATACCAAAAAGCACTGGCCAAGAGCTTATACGTCTCACTGCTGGATTGCATCGACAGGTCTGGGTTAGTGGTGGTAGCATATTCGTGGACGTCCACATCTCGAACAAGAGTCGAAAGCCAGTCAAGCGCCTCGAACTCACACTCGAACGGGATATTCTATGCTACAAACATGCTGCCGCGGCAACATTGGAGAAGTCAGCGGTACAGGCGCGAATATTCGAGAGCAACGAACAAACGATCTTGGTTCGAACGTCGTTCAAGCTTGGATCCAACGGCTGGAATGGTGTCGAGCCACATACATCTGATATGCGCACTTGCCAACTAGAGCTGCCTCGTAGCCATGGAACGGTGCGCTGTGGGAAGTACTTCGAGGTGCGCTACTTCCTCAACGTCACGGCATCATTGTCGAATTCGAAGTTGGTGTCGGTCCAGCTGCCCATCATCTTGATTCATATGAATTCGCTGGATGTGGTTCCAAATTCCGTCGCCCAGGTCGCCGCGGCCATTGAGGAGAAGCGCTTGTATCGACAACTAAGTCGTTCACGATCTCGCAGAGACGGCGAGGTCCACTGCAGACAAAGATCCGTCTCCACGCCAGCACAAACTATCGAGCTCAAACGCCAGGCATCGTACGCGCAAGGCCGCGCCTTTGCAGCACCAAGACAGCAATCCTTGGATCGACAGAGAGAACAGAGACGAGACATCGAAGATGTCCGCAACATGCTTGATTCCTCGCCACGCAAGCACCCACCACCGTCACTGAAGGGCCTTGCGATAAGGAAAATCGGCAGCAACATGAGCCTCCATAGCATCGGGCTCGCCAACCGAAGCGACGAGACACTCGGCGTGATCGGCGCTATGTCCTACCAAACGCCTCCTCCGAATAGGTCCGGGCGGACTTTTGATGAGGCGGAGGGGCTTCGCGATCGATTCCGGCGGATGGGCAGTTTCGATTCGATACGTAGCAAAAAGTCTTCTGCCACCAACAGGTCCAAAGGCACGAGCGAGCATCACGCCAAGCCGATCTATGGGCTTCCAATAGCTCATCATCCCCACCACCAAATCGCGCCGCATGTGTTGGGCTTGACAACAACCACGCGGAAGGTGAGTTCGGATACGACTGGTGAGCGGCCAGCGACTGCGACAAGTGTGAGGGAGAAGCTAGATCGATCGAGGTTTGAATTCAAAGCCGTGCGGAGGAAGGCGAGTGGGACGTTGAAGGAGCGCAGCAAGAATTGGTGGGAGCAAAGGAAGAGTAATAACAACACCAGTAGAGGCGATGGTCCCGATACGGAGAGTGAACATGCAGGCTGGATATGAATGGCATTGCTCGGGCGGTGTGGTTGATCTAATCGTTGAATAACAGTGGCCTTTCTTCACCAAGTGGAATAGGTCAGGGTTTTTGAGTTGATGTTGTAGTCTTCGTATCTCGGTCTGTCGCGTGCACGGCCTGGACCACAAACCCGATGCCACGGAAGGAAGAAAGAAGAAGAGTTCAGACGTGAGACTGGACTAGCGGACAAGCGAAACAATAGACTCTTTGCTCGGCATATGCTCGTACAAAAGATACATGCACATGGCGGGCGATTCAGCCTCAAAGGGAATCGTGGGAGATGTGATGGCACAGTGGGATGTGGAGAAAGTGGTCGGCTGGGGATCCAAGGGTTTGTCGAGATTAAATGGGTCGCCCACCCATGCAAAGCAATTTGATGCACTTCTCGCTCGGCTGTCAGAATATATTGCTTGGGCGTCTGGACCTCTGCAGGTTGGCGATAAGGAGGATCGTTTGCAGGCCTGCGCTGATGGAGGTGGTCGCCCAGGCTGCGATGATGGCGGTGTTGGAACGGCGAGGTGAGGTCTCTCAGGTCTCAACAACTTAAGGTGAAGAGGAGCCGATTGCGCGTGTTGCCGGTAGCCGATGATCAAGGTAAGGTAGTAGGTTTGCGACGCACATGCAGTCAACCTAAAAGGCCGCCGAGTGGAGTGAAAGCGCAAGTGTGAGAACGAGGCCTCAGAAATTGGCTTTCTCCATTAGCTCCAACGGCTATTTTTTGCAGCACGAACGGTGGGTCGCAGAGTGGTGCCCGCACCCAGACTGGTCGAGACTCAGGCACGCTGCAACACGGGTGCCAGGGCGATTCAAGAGGGATTTGATGGACGAGTTGATGGATGAATCGATGGAGGCTCGATCTGACCAGCCGCGACGAGGATGCTTCGCAGGCGGGCAACGTGGAGGGCGGGATGGTGCTGGGATGGCGGCGACGGTGGTGGTGAAGTGGGGATGCCTCATTTCCTTTGCGCTGCGTGAGCTGGAGCACGCTTGGTCGCTTTGGGGCGAGGGCCGGCTCCCATGGCGCTCTGCCTTTACTACACCTCGTACTGCGCTGCGCTGCGCTGCGGGCTGCATCGACCTCTGGAGCTTCTTCACCACCCTCTCCGCCGACTCTGCCTCCTCCTCCCCCGGCCTCTCCATGCCTCTCGCCCTCCCCTCTCCCTAACTCCATCCATCTCATCCTGGCCAGCGCTGTGCGCACACCTACCGCCTCCGCCAGCGTCTCCTCTCGCTCTCCCGCTCTGCATCTTTTGAACGCTCATGTCGAGGGCGCTACGTCGTTCCTTGCCGATCTTCCTCGACTCTGATTAACACCGTAGCGGCCCGTCCGCGGCCTTCGATGCGATCAGCGACCTCGATTGCCAACTGCGCGCCATTCTCTACTATAACGCTCCGTTAAACCACCTCGCGCCCGTTGCCTCAGCGTTGCCGCTGCAATCTCAACTTCGCTGCTGGCACCGCTGCGCTGCTGTGCGCTCTGCCTCGAGCTTGACGCTCACTCCGCATCCCACCACCAACATCTCACTAGTCGGCCTCTGGCCGGCGTCCGTTCGTTACATACGATTTCGTCGAGCATCCGCGAAGACGTCCGCTCTCTCATCCATCTCACCGTCCTCAAGTAGCGACACCGAGCACCATATCCGCGCTGGCAGCATCGCAGGGAGAACATCTCGACGGTCGAGGCATCCCAAACGCATCAAACTTCACCCAACAACGTCCACCGAATCGCCTGGCAGACTGAGGACTGCCAAGTTGCGTGAGGGTGGAGAAGGTGCCGAATGGATGAGGCCATGGCACCTCCCTTCAAACGACGAAAGCTGTCGAGCTCTCCAGCAGAGCCTGACTTCAGACTGGATAACAGCACAGCACCCGCAGATACGGTACCATCACATTCCCACGGGGTCACTTCATTACAACAAACATACTCGTCTCTGGCGCCCGCGAGGACAGACTTCCCGCAGGATGACGAGCAGCAGCAGAGGATACAGCAGCCTGTGGTTGGAGGCATTGCAGATTTCAAGGTCCTGGTTCCACGGCAAGGCACCGGCTCATCCAGTAGTCCTGCAGCGACGAATGGCCTGGCTACCAATGCTCTCGAAGCTCTTACTGCCGCCGTCACGTCCGAAGTCGCAGCGATAACGTCGTCATTATCCGTGTCACTATCGACGAGTATTCCAAGTCCTACTCTACCTGCAGATACCATACCGGCTGGTGTGACACCTAGCGAAAGCTCGACTTCTGCAGCAAGTCAGCCTACATCGCCGACCTCATACACGACGAACAGCGTAACGAGCACTGTTTCCAGTTCGACCTCAAATGAGACTTCCACCATCACATCATCAGCGACAAGGTCGACGGCTACCATATCGTCTTCAGAAACGTCGCTGTCTCAAAATCTCACCACCTCAGGTATGTAGCTCTGCAGCGAGACCATGTTGCCGTGGAATCCAATGCTGACCCAGAACCAAAGGTGAAAGCAGTGTCAGTGTCACGACATCGAGAACAATCATCAGTGTGGAAAACTCGACTTCCTCGACTGCCAATACTGACACAGCGTTCCTGTTCTTCTTTACCCTTTCCAACGGAGATGTCACAACAATCTCACGCCATAGTGGAGCTTTTACGACGACCTTGAGGGATGGAGAGGTACTCACTGTACCATCGATATCTGCAACGACTACAGGCCGGTCCTCGACAGCTTCAAGGACGTCTTCGATATCTTCAACAGGCTCTGAAGAAAGTAGTACGATCACGTCGACAGTCGACATCACTGGAGCAGTCGGCCAGGGGGCTGCAACTGCTACCTACTCATCGACAACAAGCACTACCTCGGCTGCATCAGGCGGTGGAGGCGGCGGTGGTAGCAGTGATCCTCCTGCTGGAACGATTGCTGGCGGTGTTGTAGGTGGGGCCGCTGGGCTTGCTGTCCTCGTTCTGATAGCAATGCTGTTCGTGAGATGGTACAGGAGGAAGAGTCAAGTGGGACATCGAGAACTACCACCTGGATCAGCTGCTTCGCCAGACGCATCAGAGCAACCTACCGATCGAAGTGGACCTGGAATGGCGGAGCGAGCAGGTCTGATGCCGTTTGCTGCAGCTTTGCCTGCGCTGTTTAGGCATCAGAATCGCAGCGCCGAGGGTTCGGCACCTTCGGAACGGGGTTTCACACGAGTTTCCGGTCGAAAGCTTCCGTCTGCATTCAGTGGAGGGATGAGCAGCGAGGGTGCGGCAAGCCAGCAGCAACAGCAGCAGCAGTCACCGCCAGGCATGCCGTTGACCGGCTCTCCTCCCGATGAGCGAAACTTAAGCAGTACCTCTTTCTACCGGGACAGCCAAGGTTTCTACGGTGGAGACGGCACAGTTGGCCGATCATCGACCTCGCCAACATCACCTACCTCGCCAACGTCGCCGACATCACCCTCCAGCAGTGCGCCCATTCATACCGGCCCTGAAATGATGACCATGTCTCCTGGCCCGCAGCGTCAGCCTCAGGTCCATTCTGGAGGGCCCTACACGTTGTCTTCAGCGACCAGTGCCGATATGCCTGGCTCACCACCCGCCGCAGCAGCGCAATTCGCGCGTAGCGACACACCCTCGAGTCTACGCAATAGTCGCTTCACCGAGGATATGTGACTAGAGCCGTTGCTTCGACTGTATCGAAACTCTCGCCGCGTCGAAGATTGAACCGATCACCCAGCTGTATTTGTGTGAGCGTTGGGAAGCGCATTCTTATATTTGATTGAACATCGCATAGCGACCCGCGAGTTTTTACATACATGACGTCGACGGATGGAGTTCGATGTTTCTGACGAAGTTTATGGCAATGACGCACTGCTCTGTGCGCATGTTTCTTGGTGGGGAAGATAGATGGCGAAGAAGCCTCTTTGTGGAAGATCAAGAGATGAAGGAAGAAGGAGAAAGATACCCCGGTTCACTGCTGTAATGTTTTGTATAGTCTGTTCAAAGACCTTGACGTCCATGTATGGACGCAGACGCTTCAAGATGGTTCGCTCTCTTCATGCTCTACCTCCATGTTGAGAGTTCCCGCTTATTGCATCCTCGAAATTGTGCCTTGAAGATGGCATTTAGTTTGACGGCTTGAATGGCACCTCTCGTTGACGTCTAATGGCCTTGCCTTGATGCCGATGTGGCATCTCCGGAAAGGCTCGCTCATCTACATGTCCATCTTCAATCCAAACGCCATCGCTATGCATTAGACCAGGAACAAAAGTAGCCCTTCTGCATTACATCGCGAAGGCACCAAATCGTCATGGTCTCAATCGCTCTCGCTTCCTGGACCATTCGGCGCATCGTCATCGTCCTCCTCGACAATATCACCACTCATCTGCAGCGTCAACTCCGCCTTTTGCAATTCCTTCCTCAACTCCGTGTTCCTCGGATCCACGAGATCGATGGCCTTTAGTTTCGCCTTGTTCCGTATCCTGTCGAAGCAATCAGTCCCCAAACCGAACTCTTCCAGCTTGTCACTCGCTCTTTTGTCCCATACTCACCTGGGATCGCACCCCGCATCGATCAATATGTCCACCACCGCTCTGCCCTCCTCCCCATTCCCATTCTCATTCGCAAACCTCACCGCCTTGTGCAAACATGTATCGCCATCTCTGCGCTCCTGCCCGTCAATCTCCACGCCCTCTTGGTCGAGGATGTGATCTAACACTTCGTAGCTGCCGTATTGCGCCGCGACGTGCAGGGCGCTGGCGCCTAGGGCGTCTGTGGTGGTGTTGAGGAATTTGGCGATATTGTCGGGTTTTGAGGAGAGGGGTGGGGAGGCGAGGACTTCGGTCAGAAGGCTTGTGTTGTTGCGGCGGCAGGCTTCGATTAGCTGTTCTTTGGGTGAGGCGCCTTCGTCGGGGGAGGCCATGGTTGTGGTGGATTTTTGGTGAGCGGGTCTGGCGAGGGGCGATGTTGAAGAGTTGAGCAGACTTGTAGAGGAGTATTGTTTTTGTAGTCAGCTGGGAAGACAAGCGACGGGGTGCCAGTCTTTCAGTAGGGTGTGTTCAGAGGGTGTTGTAGTGGGACGAATGTACAGATGTTGGTGAAGTGGGAGATGGCCCCTCAGCCACACCTCGAGACCCAGCGGAACGCGACGCCTCAGACTGACTGAGGTTCCTTCACTCACTGACTCCTTCGCCTTCACATGCTTTTCTCCCTCGTCCATAGCCCACACTAACAGCATTCGCTGCTTGCCCCACCCAGCCACACACACAACATTACCCTTCGTCAAAGTCAAGATGCTGCTCTGTACGATCCAATTTTGTGCCAACCATGCCCACACAATTTCCCTAACAACCACGCAGTCTGCCCCTCTTGCAGCAACATGCTCATCATAACCAAAATCCCCGCCGCACAATGCGCCCCCGGCGACGAACAGAACATTGAAAAAAACCGCTTCGAGTGCCGCACCTGTCCCTACCAAATGGTCCTCGATCGTCGGTACTACGAGCGGAAGAACATGAAACTCAAGGACGTCGGCGATATCCTTGGCGGTGCGGACAGTTGGAAGAACGTCGATCAGACTGAAGGTATGGTCCTTGTAGCATGTTGATGGTAGAAATCTTGCTGACCTCGATCTCTCCTTCTACTAGCCAAATGCCCCAACGAGAACTGTGACAGCCGCATGGCATATTTTCGACAGGTGCAAATCCGTAGCGCCGACGAGCCCATGACGAGCTTTTACAAATGTGTCAAATGCACGCGGGAATGGCGTGAGAACTAAAAGCAGCTTTCGCTGTGCTCAAGTTTATCCATTGTACCTTACGGCGTGGTGGAGAATGACTTTGCTTGATTCAATGAGATACCCACTGGCAGCAGGGATGGGAGAGGTGTTTGGTGTCAATACCTATGATTTCAATTTCTTGGAGACTGCTTCGGGGTATGTAACAAAAGAGCATCCGCCGTCACTCCCTCGCGGCCAAATGCCTGCATTAGACCGTTCCTCTACAACACAAGCTGGTCTTTTCGCAGTCTCTGCATCCAGCCGTGTTATCATTTTCCAAACCTGCAGCCCACGTTCCGAAGCCTCCAGTGTTGGCTACGTCTGAGCCGACTTTCGTCTCGCTGAATCGTTCTACGCATCATTCTTGGCTCGACGTGGGCCCCCCTTGAGCGATCTCATTCTGTTCAAGAACCCGCCGCCGCTACCGCTAGGACGATCTTCCTCGTTGCTGCTTCCTCGGCCGTGCGTGGGAACATTACCGTCAGAAGTCCTACTTCTCGTAAGTCCCATCGCCGTCTGTGGGTTGCTGGGCGCTCTGGCTCTGCCAGGGTATGGCTTCTCCTGCTCTGCAATCCTAATCTGGGTACCCTTCTTCTCGAAAGCTGCTTCATAATCATTGTCGAATGGATTGATTTCGTCTTCCTTCTTATATTTGGCCTGTACTGGTCCGCCGGCGCTGATTGCTTTGATCTGCGGCTGTGGGCTGTCCAGATCGTCGCCATAACGCGCCTCAGGGCTTCTGTAATCAGGAGGTCCGTTGCGGCGAGAGTTGGACATGCCGCGGAAACGCTGAGCAAGCGACTTCTTGCGCGAAAGTCCACCTCCGACTCCATTGTCCAGGGCTGGATCCTCCGAATCTCGACGTTGCAATGCACTCTTGCTAGCAGGTGCACCTTCGAGGAAGGTTGAAGTACCCAATCCGTATGTCTCTTCGCCGTGGACAGGCTCGGCACGCTGAAGAGGATCGACGATGTTCGTGTCGGCCTTTCTCGTGGTTGCGTACTCTGAGAATCCCTCTACGCCGCGACCATGAAATTTGTCCAAGTCCAGTCGTGATCGCAGTGGTCCAGCACCGCCGAGTTGCATGTTTGCCGAATCTGCTGGAAAAGCTTGCATTGGTGCTTTGCGGTCCTTCCTCGCGTTGCGATGTGGGTTGCAGGCGTCAAACGGACCATCATGGTGAAATACTGGGAAAACGTCAGGAAAAGTCATCAAGCTCGTCCAGAGAAGAGCATATACTCACATCCTTGGCCATAGATGCCCGTCACATCGAGCTTGTCGATAATGTCCAGGCCTTGCGGCTTGCGCGGGCGCTTTTCACCATTTCTGACCTTCTCCTTCTCTCTGCGATGACGCTCCTCACGTTCACGTCTCCTCTCACGTCGTCGTCTCTCCTCAGACTCTGTTCGCTCTGGACGCTCGCCCCTATCACGCTCTACTCGTGGGCGTCGATCCTTCTCCATGACCGAGGACTCTGAAGCTCGGCGCTGCATTTGCGGTGGTCTATTGAACTCGCGCTTAACGGGGCTTGGCGGACCACGTGGCGGCCGTGGTGGTGCTCGACGTGGGTCGGGGCCAGGCGGACGGTTGGCTTGTGGTGGCAGAGGGCCTGCACGGGGAGGTGCTCTTTGGGATGCCGATGTTGCTCCTGGTCAATGTCAGCGTTTGCTCGTGTGCAGGTCGTGTGCAAGGTGCGTACCGTTAGATACCGGTCGGTCGAGTAGAGATAGTTCGTTCTGCAGCGTCGGAAAGTCAGCGAACATGTCACAGAATTGCTTGAAGCGGTCCATGATTTTATCATGTGGTGTACAGGAGACATTGGAGGGTGACAGACCATGCAAGGCACGGTTGGGCAGCGGCACAAAATTTGCCAGGATTGGTGGCACCAGTGTGCGGATAGGGCAGGGAAGGTGCATGAGGGGTGATAAGGAGCTGAGCAGACTTACAAACAGGTCCTCTGGGAGTGCAGCTGTGTTTTTGTTGTTGTTCGCGGTGCTCGGGCGAAATGTCATCTCGCTATCATCGAGGAATGGGTTGGTGGAGATGGGGCGCGTTGGCTTCGCGGGCGACTCGAGGAAGGGGCTGTTGCGTGGTGAGGGCGAGGTGGTGCGGTTGCGGAAGGGGTTGTTCGAGGAGAGGTTGAGCGTGAGGCCGACGGGTGAGCGCTGGCGGTCTGGCATGACGTGGTTAGCAAGCGATGTTTGTTGATCGTCACAATGTGAAACGCGACGACGTGGGCGGTAGGGGACGTGGGACCGCCGTCGTACATACCTGGCGCACCCGTTGGCGCGGCTGCGAATGCCATGGTGTGGCAGTCGTTTCTCCTAGAGTGGGCGTGCGTGTGCGCGCGCGGCGAGGAGGGCGGACGTGGTTGGCAGAGGACGCGGCGGGCGAGCGGCGACGAGAGGGCGGTAGCGGTGCCTTATAACGCGGTGGTGGTGTTTGTTGCTGCTGGTTCAGGTTTCCAGTCGCCAGCCAGCCGGACTCGTCACTGCAAAGCAACCAGTGATTGGCGGTGGACCCCTGGCTAAAGCTGCTGGCGTGTGAGATGCAGCGTGAGAGTGTCCTGGATCAGATATTGCGCGTTGAATCTGTGGTACTGGCAATGGGCTCGGGCGGGGTCGGTGGTGGTGGTCGAGGTAGCAGTCAGAAGCGGCGGTGGGTGAGGAGGCGAGGGTGGTGGTACATATGAGACTGCCTCGATCGCTGGCGACTTTAGTGAACCTGGGTGTAATGCCAAGCCAAACTCAATCCGCGTCTAGCTCTCGTCTCTCGTCTCGCGCCGTGCCTCGGTGCCCACTAGCATGCCCGCTCGACTCTTCTTGCAATAATCAATAATAATAGTAGCTTCGCACTTTCCCCTTTGTCTTGCCGTTCCACGTTCGAGGCCTCGCGCTGGTGTCCTCCTGCACAACGCCCTCGTACTCACCAGCGCCGACCCCGCAGTCACCCACCGCAAGCGCTTCCTACGGCAACTGGACACACCTGACCTTCCCTTCCTTGCCGGGCCGCTGCAAGTGTGCAGGCGCTCACAACAAGCTCCAGGGACCTGCAGGCGCGCTAGAGTCCGCCGTCAACCTGGAGTAGCCGCAGCCCGAGTGACTTCCTTGACGGGACCAATTAGCGACAATCGCTCCACCACCGCGACCAGAGAGCTTTCCACCTACACTCGACGCTATACTCGACCATCAGAGTCTCAGCAAACCATGGCAGAAGCTCCTCCCGCAAATGGGGCAGCATCGTCCGCATCCACTGTCATCAGATATGGCGGTCACGATAGGTTCGTCCTTGAGCTGGAGGTGAGTCGTCATCAGAAGAACCATCTCCATGCGCAAATAATCTCTAGGACCGTTGCCACTCATTCAGACTATACACGCTACTTCTAAATCGCTTCTCATTTGATCTTGTGCGGCAATTTGCGTGCTAGATCTCACTCCACGTCTTCGGGAGCCGAAAACAAATCAAGACAACACTGACATATGACGCCTTACTATAGTTCGTGCAGATGCTGGCCAATCCGAGATATCTCAACTACCTAGCTGAGCAAAAGCTTTTCGACAACGAAGAGTTTGTGGCTTACTTACAGTACCTGCAATACTTTCGTCGACCAAAGTACATTCGATACTTACAGTAAGGTCTCGTAATGCCACACATAAGACGAAGCTAACGCGCACGTCAGGTTTCCAGGCCCGACTCTGAGAGCACTCGATCTTCTGCAAGAAGAACAGTTTCGCAAAGACATTCTAAGCCCAGTTGTCACGGAGCAACTATGGAACGAAGGCCTTGAGGCTGCTCTTGCAACGTGAACCCTCAATCAAACAACATCCAAGGCATTGTTTTGACAGCCTGACGGTGCAAGGGTACCCGTTACAGCCATGACACTCCCAAATTTGGGGGTAATCAGCTCCAAAGGAATCTCGCAAGAGCCACGCAGGGATCATGCATATTGCGTTGAGCTTGTGAACATGAAACAACAAGCTCTGGCCTCCAACACTCCAGCGAGCGAGCGCTTCACTGAGCTATAACAACGCCTGGGGTCGACACGCATACGCCTGAACGCAACAAGCCACAGACAGCGATGGCTTTCGGCTCGAGCAGATGCTGTAGACTGTTTTCAATGATTTCCAAGAGCGCGGCAGAGCAATCAGAATGCTGAAACACGTCGAATAATTTGCTTTCCATCATTCCGTCTAACTCTCGTTGATCGCCGTTCTCGTGTGCAGGAGCCGTGCTATCCGGCCGGTGGTGTCGGTGTCCTGTCTGACTCTACAGCTCGGGCTCGAACCATATTGCTGAGTTCAGATGACAGGAAGTTCTGCCACTTTATCTCCACTGGCAGCCGACCGCATGTCGCTGGTGTGGTATCGTAGCCTCTTGGTCCCTTTCCCAGGTGCCTGAGCCGCATCCTTTCCACAATTCTTGCTATCACCATATGCTGTAGTCCCCTTCATTCCTCCACCACCGGCGCCGGCCCACAAGGTAACACCATCTTCTCCATGCAATGCATGCGAACCTTCTCCATCGGCATGCCCATCCCAATCGCCATGTAGTGAAGAAGCGGAGGGTGGCCTTGGTAGCTGGCGTAGGAGTCACGGGCGATGTTGGAGGTCCACTCGTGCTTCGTGGTGTCCGCGTGCCCAGTTCCGACGTATTTGTTTTGCAGCGACTCGAGTTGCTGTTGGGTGCGTAGTTTGTCGGCCTGGTGCGAGGTCAGCTAGACGAGGGTGTGCAGAGTTCAGTAATGCTCACCATGATGGTATCAAGTTTTCAGTCGTGTGGAAATGTCGGTCGAAGGCGGGGTGCAGAGGTTGTTGGAGGCTTGAAGTGAAGCCAATACCTTCTGTCACATGAAAAGCTTAATCAATCGATTGCTTAGATCTTGATTAGGCGCGCCCGGCGTCTCCGCAAACGCGTCGCGTCTCCCAACTTCACCTTCAAGCACAACGTCCCAGACGTTCGAATCATTTGACTCGACAGCTCGAAGGACCTCCACAAGATGCCAACTTTGCAAAGCAGGAAGCGTCGTGCTGTCAGTCTACTTCGGCAGTCGTTCACTGACTTTAATAGCTCAACTAACATGTGCTCCAGGAGCCTGAAGAAGCTGAAGTGTCTGACGGCTCACAAGAACCGGAGACTCAGCGACGACGAACGACAAACGACGCATCAGACGATGAGGACTTCGGCGTTGGCGGGTCTGGTGGGGCGACACAAGGTGAAAACACCAACGACATGGCCATGAAATTGGTTCGACTAGCACTGGCCCTCGAATTCCAGCGAAGACCTCTTCGCAGAGGCGACATCAGCGAGAAGGTTCTTGGATCGAGTAGTAGACAATTCAAGCAGGTCTTCAACCAGGCTCAGATACACCTGAGAACGGTATTTGGTATGGAGCTGGTCGAGCTCCCAGCCAAGGAGAAGGTCACATTACAGCAAAAGCGAGCTGCCCAAAAGTCGGCCTCGCAAAGCAAGGGCACAACATCGTGGGTACTGACGTCGATCCTGCCTTCGAGGTTCCGGGATCCAGCGATCATTCAACCATTGGCTGCGCCCACGGTTGAGGACGAGAGCAAGTACACCGCTGTCTATACCGTGCTTGTATCACTCATCCGTCTCTCTGGTGGGAGTCTACCTGACGCCAAAATGGAGCGCAGTTTGAAGCGTCTCCAGATGGAAGACGAGACACCGATTGTGGAATACGAGAAGACGGAAAAGCTCATGAAGCGGTTAGAGAGAGATGGGTACATTGTTCGTGTCAAAGAGAATACTGGAGCCGGGGAAGACGATGTGTACTGGACTGTGGGTCCTCGAGGGAAAGTCGAGGTTGGCGATGATGGTATTCGTGGCCTCACGAAAGCCGTATATGGAGATCAGGAGAACCAGACAGCCGAAGACGAACTGGAACGAAAGATCGATCGCTCTCTAGGGATCAGCGAACGGCTTGAGCGAATGAACCGTGAGCAGCCTGCTGAGAAGCCCAGGAAGGCTCGCAAGAAAAAGCGCAACCAGCAGCAGGAAAAGGAACAGGAAGAGGATGAAGACGATGACGATGACGATGATGACAACGACGACGATGAGGAAGACGAGTAAGGTTGTTTGCGATGGGCGACGATGCCACAGTCTTGATCTGCACAACGCACCACGTGGACAGCAATACGAGAACCTCGCCTAGCACTCTCATGGTACGGAGCTTGGTGCTGGAGCTGTTATATTTTGGTCGCACCGAATGCACAGCAGTTGCAGCTTCCCCCTGTCCGCCAAGAGCATCCCGACCAAGAGGGCCACTGGCAGCTTAGTCAATGCTGATGAAGGTTTCGAAATGACTTTGAAATGTCACACTCAGTCCACGACATGGTGGATCTGGCAGCGATTACGTTGCGTGCTACGGAGTGCGGTCCAAATCGTTCCCTTGTCGACGTCGGACTTTGGTGCGGATACGGGGGAGGCCGATGGAGAGCTGTCCTCATTAGACAGCTCTTATGCAATGCTCTACAATGCTGTGCAATGCGAAAGGACCGATCGCCTCTTCTACGGTGTACGGAGAACCAGTCTTCTTGACAGTATCGAGGCCTTCGACCACAGACATGACGCTGGCAATGCCTGCAAGCATGTACGGCGGTGGGTCTTTCGCCGCTGAGTTTGAACGAGACGCATCGAGTCAATCAAGCTGTCAGCACCGCCATCAGTCGAATCGAGGGGCCCATAGACGTCTATAAAGTGGGCTTGCGAGCCTGTTTTGAGAGAGAGATCAACACGTTCAGCGCCGACTACTTCTCCACCACTACTTACCACGCATACAACATGAAGACCTTCACAGCCTTGATCGTTGCAGGAGCCGCTCTTCTGCCTCACTGCCTCGCGAATGGTAAGCCTACTGACTTTCGATCGGACGGGCACTCATAGATATGTAGTCGTTCCTTGGGAGCGCCTCAACAAGAACGACTCGATGCTTCTCGTCCTCGATCTCCAGGATGGACTCTACAGCCTGGCGCGAGATTTCGACCCTACGCTCTACTACAACAACATGCTCGCTCATGCCGCTCTGGGCCAGCTCTTCGACATTCCTGTGGTGCTTTCGACATCTGCGCAGACCGGTCCGAACGGCCCATTGCCCAAGGCTATCCTGGACATGTATCCCGATGCCCCATTGATTCAGCGCCAGGGAGAAGTCGATGCTTGGGACAATGCCGATTTCCGTGAGGCCATCAAGGCGACTGGCAAATCTCAGATCATTCTCGCGGGGATCACGACGGACGTTTGTACGTTAGGCCCGTCAGCAGAGGAGTGAGGGCGTACTGATGTTCTGTCTAGGTACCACGTTCTGCGCATTGTCCCTCAGGGCTGAAGGCTACAGTGTCTGGGCCAATGTCGAAGCGTCAGGCACTACGACTGAGTTCATCCGAGATGTCTCCAACGATCGCATGGCTGCTGCCGGCGTGCAGCTAGTCAGTCTCTTCAGCATCGTCTGTGACTTGATGAGAGACTGGAGAAATACACCTGGTGCTCCTACGGTGATTCCATGGCTGGCCAAGTACTATCCAGTGTATGGGGTGTTGGCTGAAGCACATGGAGGTGCGGTATTGCATGGAACCATCCAGCCCGGCGAGTCAGCATTGTTGCCATGAGCTGGGGTACGAGTGGGAGACAGAGGATAGGTCGGGGAGACCAGGAGGAGGAGGTGGTGAGGAGTGGTGAAGGAATATGGGTATCGCTCGTTTAGTCGTTGCTCTTAGGCAGTTGTTCGAAAAGTGGTTGCATTAGCGCCTTGTCTGCAAAGTCTCTTGCCGTTCGCTCGGTGGTGCATGCTGGACCGCCAGCTGTCAAGGATAGGCGCTAGGTGTCGTTTTCAGATGGCAGCCTTGGTGTGCAGGCCCAGCGCACCACGAGATGCTGTAAGTTACATGTAGGTGTTGGAGTGAAAGGTAAGGTACATGTAAAGTGGACCCTGCGGAGGTGACGTCTCTCGGCCGGCGAGCAGCTCATGCGGCGGCGATGAGCCACGAGGCGCAGCATCATCCAGCATCCAGCATCCAGCATTGGGCGCCGGCCCAGCACTGCGCTTCCTTGAACACTTGTGCATGTGCTGCTGCGTGTGCACAGGCAGAGGCAGAGACAGCAGAGACAGACACAGACACGCCTCCACACCAGCCCGCCTCGTCCCATGCCATCACTCCTGAGCCTTCCGCCGTAGCCTGCCCAGGCGCGTGCTGCCATCTTCCGCCCACTGCCACTGCCACTCTCCATACCGCCCTCCACCGCCGCCGCCTGACCCTCCTCCTCCCCTCCTCCCATCGCAGCCCGCATCCGCCATGACCTCGACCTCGAACCCGCCGCAGGGCACGTTTCTGCCCGGAACGAAAGTTCAGGTGAGGAAGTCTTGTAGAAGTCCTGGTCCTCTTGCTCAAGTATTGATTGACTTTCCAGGTGGGTAGCCACAAGGTCTACATCGAGAAATACCTCTCCGAAGGCGGCTTCGCCCACGTCTACGTCGTTAGGATCCCCCGAGAGAATAACAAACATGAACTCGCCGTTCTCAAACGAGTGGCCGTGCCTGACAAGGACCATCTGGCTAGCATGCGGACGGAGGTTGAGACCATGAAGAAGCTGAGGGGACACAAGCACATCGTCACGTATATTGACAGCCACGCGAGTCAGCTGAAGGGCGGAGGCTATGAGGTTTTCCTGCTCATGGAATACTGCAACGGAGGTGGACTGATTGACTTCATGAACACCCGTCTACAGCACCGCCTAACGGAGCCAGAGATCCTCAAGATCTTCGGCGACTGCGCTGAGGGTTTGGCCACGATGCACTACCTCAAACCCCCGCTTCTGCACAGAGACTTGAAGGTCGAGAACGTTCTGATCTCAAAGTCGGTCGGCGGCACACCATTCTACAAGCTCTGCGATTTTGGGAGTACAGCCCCTCCACGGCCAGCCGCAACTACTGTCGAAGAGGGGAGACTCATTGAAGATGATGTCCAGAAGCATACTACGATGCAATATAGGAGTCCAGAGATGATAGACGTCTGGAGGAAGAAGCCAATAGACGAGAAGTCGGATATCTGGGCGCTGGGCGTCTTGCTGTACAAGTTGTGCTATTACACCACGCCGTTCGAGGATGTGGGACAGATGGCCATCTTGAACGCCAGCTTCAAATACCCCAGTTACCCTTCGTTCTCAGAGAGGTTGAAAAGATTGATTGGGGCAATGCTCAAGGAGGATCCCGCGCATAGGCCGAACATTTATCAAGTGGTGAAGGAAGTTTGCAGCATGCGAGGGGCGGAAGTGCCGATCAAGGATATCTACTCGAATCGAACGCACTCAGAGGCCCGCAAGAACCAGTCTCTACCGTCGCGGGAGTCCGCATCTCCTGTCCCAGTTGGACTTCAGAAGACCGCGCCCCAGGTGGAAGTCACGTCCATTCCAGATATTACACCAATGCGAAGGGGCAGACCCGGAGCACCGGCCTCCCAAACCGCAAGCAAACCAGCACCTTCTCCGGCAAGGGGTGATCCATTCGCCGCTCTGGACTCTAAGAACTATGATATACGATCTGGCGCGGTGGATGAGCTCTCCAAGCGATTTCCTTCACTGGACGAATTTGCAATTGCTCATGACGGCGGTGGTAAATTCGCTTTTCCAACTTCGCCTCAGCCCGGATCGCAGACAGCAAAGGCTGCATCTAACAACAACCTCAGCGAGCGCGTGACGGCCGCTTTGGCGGACGAGTTGTTCGCTTCGAAGTCGCCGCCGCCGTCAGCGACCCCAAAGCAGCAGGAGTTTCAAATCCCAGGACGGAAACCATCACCAACAAAGCCCAGCGCATCCGCAAGTGTCAAGGAAGGGCGGCAGACAGAGATACAGCAGCCTTTGCCATTACGCGCTGGACCTGCTGGAACCGTATACAAATCTACCCTGACAGGAAGTTCTCCGCCTCCACCCGTAATGCCAGCAAGGAAAGTTCCACAAGTCAATAGCAAACCAATTTGGCGGGTACCTAATCCCGTGGAGCACGATCGATCATCGAGCCAACCACGAGCATCAGCAACAGCACAGGCTGCTGCGTCGTCATTGCACCCCAGTCTACCACCAGAGAAGAGGCCGGCATTGCTTGAGATTCACCGTTCGAAGTCGCAGACCGCTACTCAAGCAGCTGCACACGCTTCAAGTTCCCGCCCGTCTCTTGAGGGTGGACGACCGGCAATGCGTGACATTGACGCGTCGGGTGTGAATCGCACAAAATCGCTCAACTCAAGGACAAGGCCGTCCAGCATGTATGTGTCATCCAACATGGACTACCTGCGTGACCAGGAGCAGTCTCGTAAGCGCCCATCAATGGAGATCCGACGACACAGCCGTCACCCGTCGCAGACGAGGGAACCTGCTGCCGAAGAAGAAGCCATTGAGGATGATATGGACTACCTTCGAAGGACGGAAGAACATGATGTCGATCGCAAAAAATCGATGAAGGAAGCTCTCCGTATGCATGGCCATCATCACAGAAAGCGGTCGAGTCTAGACGCGGTGCGTTCAGGTGCGAAGAACATGCTGACAGGGAGATTTGGCGATGCTTTTAAGAAGTTCGAGCACCATAACTCGCAGGAGAACGAACACATCAAGACCGGTTTAATGACACCTGAAGCACGAGACCATGATGAAGAGCCACAACTGTTGTCTCCAATCACCGGATCTGAAGCAACGCCTAGCCGTCATTCGGACATGGACGACGAAACAGACGATCTACCCCCAGACGTGAGGCGAGAGATGGAGCGACGACGTTTGAGCCAGGAGGAGAAGCGGGTTGCTGAGGCTGCTGCTGCGTATCGTGCCAGGGTTGCAGCCCAAGGTACAGGAACTGCTGCGGCTCCAACTCGTGCCAGCACGATTCAAAAGCGAGTCCAATCTCTTCTCGACGAAGGGAGGCAGTCGCCGATCCCACGAAAAACCGCAGAAGGCTATGGACGATATACCGACACAAGCGACAGCGAAGTCAAGCCCACTACACAGCCCAACGCGCCCCTGCCCAGTGGGAATCGGCCACCTGTTGTTGCCAGGAAGCCTATGGTTGATGCCGCGTCCTCCAATAATTCTTACCCCAAGGTCAGACAGCAGCCGCAGCAGCAGCCACAGCAGAAGCCACAGGCAATCTCTCCGACTGTTGTGCCAGCATCTGTAGCCTCTGCGCCAGTCATTGCAGATACTGCGCCCCTCGAAAGGGTGACGTCGCGACCAGGCCCCAGCGCACCCCCCAAGCCCAAGGCACTTCGGACTGGCGGACCTGTCCAGTGGCCACCTCCCGACCAGCCTACAGACATGACAAAGCCGATTGCTGCAAAACCCACAGGAGGCTTAGCTGCCTTGCTCGCTAAGGATCTCGAGGGTGTGCCTGATTATCCTCCACGAGGCAGCAGCATGAACCGGAGTGTCCCTGCGACGATTGCCACCCACCACCACGTCGCCGATGACGATCTGGACAGCTTTAGCAAAAGATATCCCAGTCTCAGTGGTATTGAGATGGTTGAGACCGATCTAGATGGGAGACAGCGCTAGAAGAGCTCAAGTGCTTGACATCTACGTACACGAGCAGCCATGGAACGTACTGCCTTTAGGCCAAAAACATATAGAACTGTACATTTGGGACACGACTGCTCTGCATTTCGAGCCGTCACTAGAGTACTATGCGAAACCGCTACAGCTTCGACGCCTGGCCATTCACAATGCCCCCTGCCTGCTTCAGCACATGACGAGCCTCGTTGACGATTTCCTCGACTATCTCAGCAGCCGTTTGCCCGGCCTTGTTCACAGATCCAGCAACGACGCCTATAGGTCGCAGAGCCGCAGCATCTTCGATCTCATCCGTCAACTGCTCGGACTTGTGTAGCCTATCAATCTCGTACACAAGCGGCACAATACCTCTCGATGTAAGATCTTTGATCTCGGCTTGCCTGTTGGACTCCCAATCGTCCAGGTACGGATTGCGTAGCGCTCGTAGCGGCCGACCCGACCATATTGTCGACTTGATCCAGGAATCGTAACCCGCCTCGATGACTTGCTGCTTCCAGTTCTTCGGCGCTTTGGACTCCACGCTGGGGATAAATCGTGTGCCGACCCACACGCCGCTCGCTCCGAGCATGAGAGCCGCAGCGAGACTTCGACCATCATTGATGCCGCCCGCGGCTACGAGTGTTACCGGCTTGCCAGTCAGTGGAGAAAGGTATTTCGAGCAGATGTCTGCACACGCAGGAATCAGGACCATAGTGGAGATGTCGCCCGTGTGGCCACCGGCTTCGCCTCCTTGTGCGCAGATCATGTCGACGCCTGCTGCACAGGCTTTGTGGACGTGCTTTGGGTGTCCGATCATGTTCATGACGAGGACGTTGGCTTTGTGAAGTTTCTCTATCGCCGATTTGGGGGGCACGCCAACGGCGGAGACGAAGAGTTTTGCGCCGCTTTCGATCACGAGGTCGAGCAGTTCGCCTAGATTGCCGTGGGTGTAGTCGTACTTGACGGGAAATCCTCATCAGATTCGTCTGTATACGAAACTTCTTGGATGAGCAACTTACATTGGTCTTCCTTGCGCTGCCGCCGACCTGAGGTATCAATAGATCGACGCCGAATGGAGCGTCTTCGCATCCGCGATTTTTCAACTCTTGCTTGAGCTCAGCGAGCATCTCTTTCAGCATCTTGGGTGTGTATCGCGCTCCACCAACGGTCCCAAACCCGCCTGCTGCTGTGACTGCTGCCGCGAGTTCAGGGCCGGCTACTTGATCCATGCCTGCCAACATGACGGGGTGTTGTACGCCGAGCAGCGTTGTCAGCGGTGTTGATAGAAGGGACTTCGACGACATGGTTGCGAGTGTGTGAGGAGTATCCTATTGATCCGAATAGCGAAACGACGAACATGTGACGTGAATTGAAGGGCTGGTCAGATTATATATGGAAAGATGACAAGTGGGGAGAGCATCAGCTCGGCTACTGACCATGTTTGCGAACCGGCCCTGCCTAGGCAGAGCAATGGTCGGCCGCACATAGCATACTCTGCATGGACGAGTCGCATATGGGGCACACGATAGCCTTGAACTTTAGCTTAGTGTAGAAGACTAAGTGGGAAAGGGTCTGTATAGGACAATGCAGGTACATGTTTTGGGAATCACTACTTCCTCATCGACGTCATCACATACAACTTCACCTCTACCTATACACTTCATCGACAGTACAGCCATGCAACACATACCATTCCTATCATCGCAGCAGTGCCAAGATCATAAATGCAAATGACCGCAAGATCCCTCCTTCGGCCCCTTCCCATCGCTGGTATCTCAAGTCTCGTAGTCGCAGCAACTCTCGCCACACGCTCCATCACAACGACCACCATGTCAACATCAAACACCGCAACATGGCCCACCAAACCTTATACCCCAAAACATCAGAGCTGGCCATATAATCCCTCAGACTTCACACGACAAGATTCTTCACCAGACACATCCTTCTACTCTGCCCCTAGGCTCGTGACGCACATCGACGACGCAGCAATCGCCACTCTTCGAGAGTACTACGATACAGTCCTGCCCCGAAAGAAGGGGAGCAAAATCCTAGACTTTTGTAGTAGTTGGGTCAGTCATTACCCCTCAGCCATCGAAGACGCCGCACGGAAAGGGGACGTGAAAGTCATAGGCATGGGCATGAACGAAAAAGAACTAGACGCCAATCCAATACTCAACTCTGGGAGGATCCTACAAGACCTCAATTCGGACCCGGATGTCTCAAAAGTCCTTGCATCCCATGCTGCGATCGATGACGAAGAACAATCGAAGCTCGACGCTTCCACGAACGTCGTCAGTACAGATTACTTGACCCGACCAGTGGAAGTGCTCAGATCGCTGAGGGAGGCTACGAAGGTTGGCGGGATCGTGCATCTCACCATCAGCAATCGATGTTTTCCGACGAAAGCGATAAGTCGATGGTTGAGAGTTGGGGAGGAGGAGAGATTGGAGATGGTTGGGGACTTCCTACACTTTGCGGGTTGGAAAGGCATTGAGATTGTGGAGTTGAGTAATGGAAAAGGCGGTGAAAGTGCTCCTGGAGGTCTGCAAGGATTTTTGGCGTCGATGGGCATGAATTCGAGGGATCCGCTATGGGTGGTGAGGGCTGTCAAGGAGGAGTAATGATGGAGATGTACAGTCGACAAGTAATCGTACAATGTCCCATCCTCGTCTTCTACACTACATGGCATCACAACCCTGGGGAGTACACTCAGTCACTGAGTGCTCATCATATGCTACACAACACGACTCGCTTCGCTAAAACCATCAAGGTGATCACTTCCATCATCATGCTTTCATCGTCTTGAGGAAGCCGTCCAGGTTGAACTCTTCCTCGTATTGCTTGTCATCCCAGAGCTCGGAGAGCTCGTCTAGGATGCCCTTCTTGCCCTTTTCTCTCATGTTGCCTTCGGCATCAACGGCGTTTGACTCGTCCACGCCATTGGCTTCTGCTTTGTCGGAGATTGATAGATTTGGATCCGTCTCTCCAAGATTGAACAGATCGAGAATCTGGTCCGTCTCCATGGTGCCCAAGCCGGCATTTTGCTGATTCACCACAGTGGAGGCCACATCGATCTTGAAGCGCTGGAGGTTCAAAATCTTTTCTTCCAAAGTGCCGCGCGTGATTAACCGA
Organism: Zasmidium angulare; assembly: GCA_002786045.1. NCBI lineage: Eukaryota > Fungi > Ascomycota > Dothideomycetes > Mycosphaerellales > Mycosphaerellaceae > Zasmidium > Zasmidium angulare. The sequence continues at coordinate 803,134 of NHNX01000004.1, forward strand.
TAAACGTTCACGACCTTCTTCTGGCCAATACGATGGGCACGATCCATAGCTTGTAGATCCTTCTGAGGGTTCCAGTCGTGCTCCACGAAGATGACGGTGTCTGCACCTGTCAAGTTCAAGCCAAGTCCACCAACGCTGGTCGTGAGGAGCAAACAGTCGATGGACGGATCCGAATTGAAGCGATTGACAATGTCTTGTCTCTTCGAAGCTTCCACGGAACCATCGAGACGTGCGAATGTCACACCAGGCAACATCTTCTTCAGCACAGTGCCTTCGACCATATCAAGCATCTCTTTCATCTGACAGAAGATGAGTGCGCGATGCTGAGAGACGGCCTGATCAGCAGTGGGTACACCCCCAGCATCAGTCTGCTCGACTCCTATGCCGCAGTCGACTAGAAGGTCCCGAAGAGCCGTGAGCTTGGGCGCGTGCTTTGGATCCTTCAAGCTTGAGCCGTCCTTTGCAAGAAGTGCTTGTGTGGCAGCGTACTGCTTGTGACCCTCCTTCATCACCATGGCTGGCGAATTGCAAAGCTTGCGCATGTACTGCAAAGCCTGGAATATGTGCTGCTTGGCTTCCTTGTCAGGGTTGCCGGCCATGTCTTGAAGAGATTTAGCTTCCTTCTTGGTGAAATCATCGAAGAGTCTCTTCTGAAGGTCGCTGAGATCACAGTAATAGTTCTGAAGGATCTTTGGAGGCAGGTCGTTCAGAACTTCTTCCTTCAGGCGGCGCAGCAAGAAAGGTAGGACCTGCTTGTGCAGAGACTCGATGGCTAGAGCTCCGGCTTCTTGCTCTTTGGAAGATGACTTCGCGAAACGACTCGCCGCGATTGGCTTGGCAAACCGGTCCTGGAACACTTTCTCTGTACCCAAGAAGCCAGGCATAAGGAAGTCGAATAAAGACCACAGCTCGAGCACATTGTTCTGAATCGGTGTGCCGGATAGAATTAAGCGGTGATTGCTTGCAAGGCGCTTGACAGCCATGGAGACCTTGGCCTTGGGGTTCTTGATCAAGTGACCTTCGTCGAGAACGCAGTAGTTCCAGTTGATAGGCGCCAGGATGTCGACATCGTTGCGGGCAATTTCGTAAGAGGTAATGACGACATCTGCAGTGGCCAGTTGATCTCGCACTTTACTACGCTCTGGTGGAGGTCCAGCATAGGCAACTGCTGTCAAGAAAGGAGCGTATGTCCGAATCTCTTGCTTCCAGTGTCCTGTAAGCGTCGGTGGACAGATGATCAACGAAGGCAGACGTCGGACTTCCGGCGACTGGGTTTTCTCATACTCTTCTGCTCGCAGGTGGTGATCACTGGCAACAATGCAGAGTGTTTGTAGAGTTTTGCCAAGTCCCATGTCGTCACAAAGTACTCCGTGGAGATGATAGCGGTTCAGAAACGCAAGCCAGTTGACACCCTCTTGTTGATATGACCGCAGCTCGGCTTTAATGGCAACAGGGATCGTGAAGGGCTCGACTTTCTTCGGGTCCAGCATTTGAGCAATGAACTTACGCTCTCTGTCTCGACCTTCCAGCAGAGATTGAGGAAGGCCAGGCGGATCAGGGATACCGGCCTCGAGCGGTACCAGCTTTACCAAAGTCGCGAAAGCTGTAGTCGCGATGAGACGCACACCACTGTCGGAATCACTCATCCGTCCAAGGACAGGCACCAAGAGGAAGATGACATAGGGGAGAATGCCATCTCCCATCACCTGGATCAGATGATAAATGCATTCAATGGCACCTTGCCTTTGGACAACCTCGTGGGCGTTGTTGATGGGTGGAATGACTTGCTGCACCAGCATGGTGAAGCCCTGCACAGTAATCACGCTACAGACACTGGCAAAACACTTGGCAGCAGTGTAGCGCAGGACTGATAGGCGGGACTGTAGCGCTCTGCCAACGAAAGGCAGCAGTTGCAGGACCCATTCGTGGAGGGACGAATCGAACGTGGCGACAAGCGCTCGCAAGGTCGACATGGCATCCACGGCTTCTTGTCCGATCGTGGTCTCTGGGTCTGTGATGTCGGCAGGAAGCTCCGTCGTGAAGCACTGCTTGATGGGTTCTTCAATTACGGCCTGGAGCTTCGGCACTTTGGCGAAGAGATCCGCGCCGAACAACTGGCAGAGCTGTTCCAAGGCATCCTTGGCACCACGGCGAGTAATGCGTGCCGCTTTGACTTCGCGCTCGTGTTGTGCTGCATCGGGGCGGTCTTGAATGTCTTCATCCTTCTGCAATGAGAGAATACCAACCTCTTTGTCCGCGTTCGGGTGGAACTCAGGTGTCTCTCCTACTTCCATGCAGCAGAACTTGACCAGATTGCCAACGACCTTCTCGACTACCTTGTGTCGCTCATTGGCGATGAGTTGGCTGATCAGGCCAGATACTGCGGAGGCTGTTCTGTGTTGAAGATCGAGATTGTCATCTTCCTTGATGCTGTCCATCAGTGCTTTAATGGTTGACTGGGGCTTCTTTGGCATGTTCTGGAAAGCTACAAGCGCAGCAGCAGCCGTCGACTTGATCCGCAGATCCATCTGAGACTTAGCAGTGTGAGCTTCACCGACTGCAGTCTCAGCATCCCTCCTGGCCGTGTCGAGGGCCTCAGCGGCCGCCATTCTCTGGACTGTGGACAGACTCTTCTTGAGACGTTCGAAATCGTGACCGACAATCTTCTCGGCATCGCTGATAGAGAATGCATTCTTGCCAGCTTCAGGATCCCCTTGGCAGACGACTGCAATGATGGGAAGCTTGCTGCCGGGTACGTGGCCATTCTCGGCAAATGCGTTGAGCAGTTGTTGGCACTGTGCACGGACAATACGCAAGTAGCTTGTCAAGTCGCTGTACCATCCAGGTCTGTCCTCCTCTACAAGGTTGCGCAATTCTGCGCAAGCCGCTTGTCGCAGGGGGTCAGAGTCGGCAACAGCAGATGCGAAGCCTTCGAATGCCATGGAGGTGAATAGCTGGGTCGAGCCGTAGACCGACTTCAGGTTGGGTAGAAGCTTGGCACCGAAGAACGCCTCTCGCTCCTCAGCAGGAAACAGAGCAATTGCTTTGCCCAAAGCTCGTGTGGCGAAGATGCGTGTCCTGACCATGACATCCGCGCCTACGAGGTCGACATCTCCCTGCATGATCGCAGCATCGATGTTGTGGGTTGTAGCTGAAGTAGGCGGAGGTGCTGAACTCTCCTTCTTGTCCGATCTTCTACGCTTCTTCGGTGGTTCAGATCCATTGACGGGAGAAGGACGATGCGCAGTCGCAAGTGGGGCATATGTCTGTCCAGAGGGCTTGATGAACAAAGTCGAGTCCATTGGGATGGGATGTCTGCTGATGCCGATAGGATGGATCGTGAGTGTCATCAGCGAATTGGCATGAGGCTCGAACTCTTGCTTGAAAGCATGCGGTCCCTTGGTCACCAGCGCATCACACAGAGCCGTCCAGACCTCCAGTGACAGCTTCAGAACACCATCATTTCTCTCAACGAGCAGGTTCTGGTAGACCAAACGCAAAGCTTTGCCGTTGACCCAGCCTTTTGTATCCGTTCCTTCGATATGGATGAAGGTCAGTAGCGCACGAAGTACAGCAGATCGCACGCTCGTGATCGTGTGCCGCAGGAATGGATAAAGTCGAGGCACAAGTTCATCGAACGATTGGTCTGGATCATTTGCAGCATTTGCCTTCATCGCAGCTAGGACTTCCGGGAACGTGCAAAGCTTTGCAAGGAGGTCCATGACTGAGCCAGTACTTGCAGAGAGGTCATCAGAGAGGCTCGACAAGCACTCCCAAACCACGCTGATAAGATGCCCGAGTTCATTCGACCGAACGTTTACAAACTCTTTGGCCACAGGAATGAGGGTCGCAGCGCTGACAGACCGCACATCGTCGTCTTGATCTCCAAGGCCCTTGATAACACATTCGAGGACGCCATCCATAAGTGAACGGTCCTGAAAGAGGAGATCTGTCCGGACGGCCACGAGATAGCGCATGCCAATCATGCCTCCGTGGCAAGCGTGCCATATTCGCCGTGAGACCTTCAAGTCCTTCTGCATCACTAGTCGGTAGAGGATGCGGTTGATTTCGTGGACGGAAGATGCCGGTAAGAACTGCAGAACAACACCGAGGACTTGGCCTGCTGTCTCCCGGATAGGGGCCACAGCGTTGTCGGAAACGTAGTCGGCGAATCGATCGAGCATGAACACGCAACAAAGGCGACAGGCCAGGTCGTCTAGCCACGCACGATTGAGTGCCTCGTTCTCCTGCTTCTGCTTGTCTGCCCGTCGTCCCGCGCCGCCGCCATGTTCACGTACGATCTCACGTAGACCCATAGCTGCGCCGTGACGAATCTCCCACGACGGGTCAAACAAGTCGACGGTCAGAAATTCACACAGACGCTCAAAAGGCCACTCGTTTCCTTCCTCCTCGGCTTCTGAAACAAGGGTGGATTTTTCGGGTATAGGCATACCTTTGAACTCTGAGACCACCTTTGAGTCATCATCGCCGCCTTTACGGTCCAAGGAGAAGTAGTCGCCGTTTCCATTTTCCTGGTTCTCCTGCTTGATCTCAGGCTTGATGTCGTCTGCGGGAGTCTGCGCCAAACTCGTGCTGCCACGCCTCGCCGCGAAGTCGTACTTGAACTTCTTGTTGTCACGCTTGAGTTCTTCTTTACGCCGCCGCTTCAGCATGTTGAGCTGTCGCTTGCTCATCTCGCCACCGGCTGGAGTCTGAGGTGGGGCTTCATCGGGAGACTTCACAACGGCTTCCTCATGAACCTGCGTAGACTGCTTGCTGTCGTTTGTGTCGATCCGAGGCAGACTTGGAGTTGAGAAGGACGTTGCTCGTACTGCTATGTCCTTCTCGGTGACAAGATCTTCCTCGATGTACTCCCCTCCCAAGCCGAGCCGAGAAGTGAGGGTCTTCTTCTGATGCGCCAATCGTTCCGTTGCGTTGAGGCCAGCCAGCTTGAAGTCGTACTGTTTGCCGGCACTGCCCAGCAGCTCCTTGCCGTATGTCAAGATTGACTCAACATCCAAGGTTGCCAACTGGAGTTGATCTGGTGAAGTGGACACAGGTGGCAAGTCCTCTTGCTTGACCGAGCTGGTACCATTCTCGTCAGGCTTAACACCATCTTCCAGAACAGCATTGGGGTCGTATTTCTCGGCGTGCTCGACGATGCCGCCGATCGCACGAGCCGCAGCGGTCCGGGTGTCCCATGACGGCGACCGCAGATAAGGGACAACGCGGGTAAGTAGATTAAAGAGTTCGTCGGGATGGTTCTTTTGCACGTCAGCGAGTTGCTGAGCAGCAGTATTACGGATGAGCTGGGTGCTGCCAGTCTCAAGCAAAGTGACCAGGCGGTCGAGTCTAAAGCGAGTATCACGTGATGTTAGCGTGTGCAGCTAAAGTGAAGAGGTGGTTGGATGGGACCAACCTGGAGGTGGTCATGATCGCTAGAAGCAAAGCGCATCAAATCACGGAGCAACAATGTCCGCGCCGGGTGGAAAGGAAAGGCTGAGACAAGCGAAAACGGGCTCGCGCGGGGCCATGGGTGGTGGATTGGCGTGGTTGTGCGCATCCAAGCTTGAAGCGGTCGAGGACGAATACGTGCGCCGTCTGGACGTGTCGAGCGCGTGATGGCGGCGGTGGTGCTGGTGGTGGTCGTGGTCGTCCAGTGAAAGTCGTTGGAAACGGGCCAATCAGAAGGCAGCAGGCTACTCCGCAACGCGAGCTCTCGCGGTCTCCAGCTGAGGCGAGGGAGGATGGACACATATGTACCCTCTTGCTTTGACTGCGGGCGGGCCGGACGCTTGGGCCACCAGCGCAAACGGCTTAGCTCCCGTCCCTCCTGCCATCAACGCCGTGTGCTTCATTTTCGCCTTTGCCTCGTTGGTCGTCGCTGCAGAATCGAAACAGAGTCTGCACCGTCCGTCCACCATCGTCATCATCGCTTTCTCCTGCATCTCTACCTGTGCCTTTCTGTCGAGCCATATTCCTGGTTCGCGATGAAGAAAACATGAATGGTGTCACCAGCTACCTTATAGATACAGAGGCTGGAGGCCTAGCTCGCACTCAAGAGCTCCCCCATGCACCTTGCAGATCATATTAACGATAACCTTGAACCTCAGCCGCCTGCCACGAGAATCCTCCCACCGACTTCAAACCTATCGCATCGCCCTTCACCACCGCAACATCATCTCGACGCCCATGACTGCCCCTTCATGCACACCCAGGGGCGACGCATGTAAAAACGTCGTGCGCTGGCGACGCGCTGCATTGCCGCGACGGCGTTCGGAGATTTCAGAGCCGCTGCAAAGTCAACCGGCCTCATCCTTACACACGCCTATAAGGCTGGGAACACATCCCGCGGATTGAGTACTGCTGCTTTAGTCACGCGAACATTTTCTCTATCAATTTGCGAGGTCATGTGCACCACCTGACTGTCCAGGCAGCAAAGCACACGTCGTCTAAGTGAGTCAAAATTCACCAGGCATACATACAGTCTCGACAGCATATCGACAGGCCCCAATGTGGCCAAACTCAACATTATCCAGATAGCACCAGCTACTCCGCCTGCCTCTTTACACCCTTCGCCCAGTCTCTCAACACGTTCTTCCTCAGCTTGCCGGTACTCGTCTTGGGCAACTCGTCCAAGATCTCAACCTCTCTTGGTACCATGAAGCGGCTGATTTGACTCTGCTCCTTTGCCCACTGGATAATGTCTTCGCCTCTCAACGAGCCTTGCTTCCCCTGCTTGATGGTCACGAAAGCCTTGGGTCGTTCGCCCCACTGCTTGTCTTGCACGGCCACGCATGCAGCCTCGAGAACATCCGGATGTGTCATGAGCATGCCTTCGAGTGCCACCGAGCTGATGTTCTCACCACCAGAGATGATGATGTCCTTCGCTCGGTCCAGAATCTGGATTGCCCCATCTGGATGCCACACCGCAAGATCACCACTATGCTGCACACCCCCGGCAAACAGTTTCCGTGTGGCCGCCGGATCCTTGTAATAGCCCTTGGCGCAGATATTGCCCACAAACACGATCTCGCCAATCTCCTTACCGTCCTTCGCGACGTCTTCGATCTTCTCGCTCGATTCCCACTTGCCCGTCTCATCTTGGTCCGTTTTGATGACTCGTGCTGGTAGAGAAACGATGAAGCCGTGGCCTTGTCTCGCCATTTTCGCGTACTTCTCCTTGGTTGGCAGACTCTCCCAAGATGGCATGTGATAGCCTTTCGTGATTGGTCCATAGGTTTCTGTGAGACCATACACGTGGACAGGGCGCAGATTATGTGCTTCCATGGTCTCGAACAGGTGGGCCGAAGGTGGACTGGCTGCAACCGTCACACGCACTGGGTGCTCGAGCTTTTCTGCGCTTGAATCCGCGAGCAGCAAAGTGTTGACAGTTGGCGCCGCGTTGTAATGACTGACATGCTGCTCCTTGAGCAGTTTCCAGATATAAGGGTAGTCGATCTTTCGGAGGCAGTAGTGAGTCCCACGAACGGCGGTGACGCTCCAAGGAAATGTCCATCCCATCGCGTGAAACATGGGTAACGTCCAGAGATAATGGCATCGATCCGCTTTGGCATGAGGAACGTTCAAACCGCTTTCGATGATGTTGCCGAGTGACGCGAGGTATGCGCTCCGATGTGTATATTCGACACCCTTCGGCCGTGCTGTAGTGCCAGAAGTATATGCTAATGCGATCATGCTGTCTTCGTTGGCGGCTTCGGTTTCTAGACCAGCCCAGCCACGTCCGCCAGTTCGTTCGTCGTGCTGTATGCCTTCAAGCACAGCTTTATCGTAGTCTCCAGTGTCTTCATCTGTATCAGTGTCGATGATGAAAGGCACGTGAGGGTGGCTTCCTCGGAATCCATCGAGAAGTGGCCGGAACTCGGCGTCGACGATGATGAGATCGACTTCTGCGTGGTCGAATATATACGTGATGTCGTCCATCTTTAGTCGATAATTGATCGCTAGATCGATCAACGTAAATAATGGGCTGTGCCTTGAATCTTTCTCGTAACCTACCAACGTTGACAGCTCCGGCACCTCCAATGCCATATATCGACTCAAGGAATGCAGGAGTGTTCGTGCATAGAATGCCGACCCTTCTCGGCAGTCAGCGACCGTCATCGTACTGCCCATAAAATGGAACCACATACCTTTTGAAGCCATGCTTCTTCAAATAATAGGCGAGACCCCTCGCCCGGTCGGCCGTCTGCTGATATGTTCTTCGAAGCGTCTTTTCATTCGCAGTCTTGTGGTATACCGCAACAGCCTATATCAAATCCATCTGTTAACCCCACCCAGCTCATTGGTTCTTCACAGCCATTAGATTCGTACATCGGGCTCAATGCTTGCAGCTCGGGGCAAAAAGAACGTCGGGCTCAGCTGGTGGACATGATATGAGTGGGTGTATGAGTCTCGCATATTGCTCTGATCTGCAACGGTAGGTGAACTGGACGAAGGTACGAAGTGGGCGGCGAGCGATGACAGGCGTTTCATAGCGGTCGACATCTTGGGCGAGTTGCTGACTTGTTTATACTGAGTTCGCGATTGTTTCTAGATCCGAGTGCGTACTGCGGTTCGTGTGAGACAAACTAGAGATGCCCACGTCTATTCAATCGAGACGCCTTGCCAATCGCTGGCGGGACACGGGTGGGGTGCGATGATTGCGGACTGGAGCTTCGGGCGACGTCTAGGCGAGGAGAAGAAGAGAGAGTGGAACGAGTGAAACAAGACCTAGAAATGGGAGTAGCGACCTACATGTACATATGATCAGGCGTGGAGGAAGGTTTGCGGAGGGGTGGCTGGCCCGCAGCCGTACAGTAGCCTTTGGTGATTGACGAGGTGTCTTGAGCGAAGCTCGCTGGCCGGGGCGATCGTCGCTTCGGTTGGCGTCTCGGAGAAATGGGAAGTCGTCGCTGCCAAGCCAACATGGAAGTTGAAGACTGGCAGCCTTTACATGTGTTTGGTATTGTGGAACGTTTGGGCGCGGACCTAGAGTACAGAGGGGGCATTGTTGACGTTCAAGATTGAATTCTGAGTATACACCATGCCATCGTCAACACGACGCTCATGTCGGTGAACAAACCCTGCCTGTGCCATGTCCTGATCGATGCCCATAACGCCTCGCCATGCAAGTTGCCGCACTCCGTTATGCGCAAGGTCATTCATCAAGAAGAAAGCAGCTAGAACTCCAGCTCGCAGCCAAACGCGCTCACGATTTCATGGCAGTGTCGAGATCTTGCAAGATCTTCTGAGTCTCTTTCACAAGCTCCTTCCTCCTGCTTCGAGCATCGGCGTCGCCTTCCGTCTCTACCGCATCGAGCTTCAGCAGCACTTGTGTCAGAATGGTCTCAGACAAGCGCTTGTGCTCAAATTCCTTTTTCGCCTGATCGGTCGGCGGTGAGGTCTCGAATGCTCGGCAATCGGGGATGAAAGTTTGTAGCTTCTGATGCAGTACGTTGAGCTTGTCTAGAGGCGTAGCAGGCGAGACCGGCGGTTTGGGAGACTGGGTGCGTGAGGGCTGTTGACTGTTTGGTACGCCCAGATTAGGTTCGGCAGGCTGTGGCGTCGATGTTCCAGATGTCTCACGCTCTTCCCTTCTGTTGCGACGCTTGGTCTTCTTGCCTCTGTTGCGCCGTCGCTTTGCCTCCCCTTCGGCGTTTGCTGGCTCATCGCCGAATTCGTCGTCGTCATCATCACTATCGCTGGGAGAATCAAACTTCTCGGCCAGAGTTATCATGAGCTCGGCCCCATCCCGCAGGCCCTCCTGTTTGCACGTTCTCGAATCGTCCTTCAAGTTCTTGCCCTTGTAAAGCAGCTTGATTCGTTTCGGATCACCTGTGGTTGTTTTCTTCGCGGCCTGCTCTCGTACTTGCCCAACTGTGAGCTCCCCCTTGGCGATGCTGTAGGCCGCAAAATGTACGGGGAAGTCTTGCTTCTTGTTTCGTAGCACCAGTACGTCTGTATCTCGAGGTGGTCCGAAGTCGACTGGCGACTCTTGCGAGGACTGCTGCTGGTTCATAGTTTCAGCTTGGTGCTTGCGCAAATCGTCGGCGGTGATGTAGCTGAAGTCGGCGTCACTGACTTTTGTTGGGCCTTGCGGCGGAGATCGCGTGAAGGGCGAGAAGCGGCCCAGATTGCCAAGTCGCGACGTCCAGGACATGGCGAGGACTACGAAGGTGACGAGGGCGAGGAAGAGTGAGGTGCCCTCGAGGGTAGAGCGGGTCGCAAGAAATTCCAAGAGGATGGCGTTGAGTCGCTCAAGAGTGCCGGTTGTTTGTGGAGGTGGTTGTGGAGGACGAGAGCCGCCGAGAAGGTGTTCGAAGGACCTGGAGAGCTGTGCGATTGCGTCGCTGATGTTTGAGCTTAGCGGCAGGATGGAGGAGAAGTTACCCTGCAACAGGGAATTGTAGGCCTGCTCGAAGATGTTGGAGGACGCCACGATTGCTACAAGTAGTCAGAGAGCAGATAGAGCGGGCGCGCAAGACCACAGATACGTGTCGTACTGTGGTGTATGTCAAAAGTTTGCAGGCTCGTTTTGGTGCTGCTTGAGCCTTGGGTATGACGCTGCTAGCTCACACTGCGCGCTTCGCCCAGTCGAGCACGTGACGATCGAGTGCAGAGCGGTGTATAGAGAAGACGTCCTGTTACAGCCAGCGTCGACAAGATGCTATGCGCAGACAAGGTGTATGCAGCGCTTCGAGCGGCAATGATCTATCGGTGTCTGATGTCCTTCGGCCTCGAACTCAATACAGCAGACGGAAGTCGTAGCGGGCGGGGGCCGAAGAACCATCCCACGACTTGTTGGACGGAGTGAGCCGCAATTTTTGCCAAGCGCACTGTATCAATTCCACGACCTCATCAGTTGCTCAATTCCGCAGTCGACGACCGACGCCCGACACAATCACCGACATCCCCCTCCACCACCCCCTACAGGAACGATGTCGACCTTCGAGCCGGTGGTACGTTGGATCTCGCCCCTGCGCCGCACGAAATACAGTCACCCGCGGTGTGCATGTGATGGATGAGGACGCAATGCTGAATTTCTGACAGATTGTCATTGATGGCAAGGGCCATCTGCTGGGCCGTTTGGCCTCGACAGTGGCCAAGCAGCTCTTGAACGGCCAGAAGATTGTCGTCGTCCGCTGCGAGGCTCTCAACATCTCTGGCGAGTTCTTCCGCGCCAAGCGTACGTCCAGCATATCTCCACGCATTCGCTCCGTGCACGAATTAACCCTTCCAATGCAGTGAAGTACCAGGCCTTCCTCCGCAAGCAAACCCGTTACAACGCGACCCGTGGTGGCCCATGGCACTACAGAGCCCCGGCCAAGATGTTCTGGCGCACCGTCCGCGGCATGATCCCCCACAAGACTGAGCGCGGCGCAAAGGCCCTCGAGCGCTTGAAGACCTTCGAGGGTGTCCCACCACCATACGACCAGAAGAAGCGCATGGTCGTTCCACAAGCCCTCCGTGTGCTGCGCCTCAAGCCAGGCCGCAAGTACTGCACCGTTGGACGTCTGGGTCACGAGTTCGGCTGGAAGTACCAGGACGTCGTCGCACGTCTTGAGGAGAGACGGAAGGTCAAGGGCCAGGCATACTACGAGAAGAAGAAGGCGGCACGCAAGAACTTGGCAGAGGCAAAGGCTTCAGTTCCAGAAAAGGTGACGCAGCAACTCGAGCAGTACGGATACTAGATGGGTGTTTCTCGCTGAGGCCGTGGTGCCTCATGGCTCTGCATGATCATTGAGGGAAGCTGCATCTGGTTTGGCGGCTGCGGTTACGGATTCAGCAGTTCTGGCGTTCAGATAGCGTCGAAACGTCGCAAAAGGGTTGAAAACGTATTATGAAGTCTTCAAAAGAAGCTGCACCACTTTCCGCAAGACGTGGACGCACCACCCAGCATATCCCTACATGACATCAGAGATTCGACACAGGACGGTCGGTCTGGGGAGAAATAAAGCACTGATTCACCGGACTTCATCATCGGCTAGCTCGTTGTGATATCTTTGCTTGCATGTGGTCGGTCTCATGATCCTGCCGCCGGACACTCTGGCAGATCAGTCTCGGTATTGTATATACAGCTCGCGTCAACAACCTCTGTCTGAATCGTCGAATTGTCATTCTGGTAGGTGCTCTCCGCCGGGCCAACGCTCACATAACCCTCCAGACTTTCTTGACCCGTAGCTATATCAGTCTGATTCAGCAACCGCTCAAACAAAGTCAAAGCTGCCAGAGGCTGGGGAAGACGTCAGCTAGAGATTCGCACATGAGTATCAACCCACTTAAGCCATACCTTGTAGAAGGGAACCTGGTGACCTGCATCGTATACTCGAACAAAGCTGTACTTGCCCGACTGCTTGACGACACCATGGACCTCACCGTCCGGAGTTGTGAGGTTCTCGTAGCCTGCGCTGGACCAGCCATCTACGTCGATCTCTGTAGCTACGGCTTCGCCTCCAATCTGTCCACATTGTCAGTCGACGTACGTAGGACATGAGTACAAAAACCTAACGAACCCAATTGCAGTTGTAGTCACTGTCGCCAGCATAATGCACCACATAGACTCCCTGCTCGACGAGTCTCTTGTTTCTGGCTGGGATGTCGAAGACGCGGGCATCATCCCCTGTCGTGCCAAAGGCTGTGGCTACGGTACCTGTTCCAAGATTTGTGACGGAGTAGCTGAAGTTGGTAAAAGCGCCAATGGCTTGCTGAATCTCAGGGCGGTTGAGATAGGCGACCCAGCTCGTGTACGGGAAGGGGTTTGGTGAGAGGTATCGAAGATCGTACTCGTCCCTTCCTGTCACCGTGTCGTAGAGATATTCTACTTCTTGATAGCAGAGGTTGTCGGCTGCCGAGCAGATTCCATCCTCGCCTCGGGCATTGCAGTCAAGGAGTTGATCTAGACAGTTGCCTTCACCATACAATGCGTTGTACATCTGAGCTTCGGAGGACTCGTTGAAAGGCTTGAAACCATATGTGTTGCCGGGGGAAACGGTGAAGTTGTAGTAGGCCTGGTATTGTGTTATGGGATCGAACCAGCCATTGCCGACTGCGAGAGAGCGTAGGTCGATTTTTGTCGTGCCAGATTCGTTGAGGGCATTCTGTCCCTGGATGTAGTCTGCAAAGACAGGCCCATAGTGCCCTCCATAGCTTTCGGTAGCCAAATGGATGCCGTTGCTGGAGTATTGGGGGAAAGCACCGACGAACCCTTGCAGAGCTGCATAGAAGTCTGGTGCTGCAGAAGGAGTAGAATTGGCAGTCAGACTTGCGTTTACTGATGACAGCGTGCCACAGGAATCGGCTGGTGCGTAGTCAGGACAGGTCGCATCTGGCAAGGTCACAATATAACCATCTGCAGATGTGTAGGCGTTGAGAGGTATCGAGTAGCTGAAACCGGTGTCGACGGGCTGATCCAGGTAAAGCATGTTGCTGGCATTGCTCCATGAGTACTCGTTGAACTGCAGATTGCCATCGTAATCTACCCAACAAGGGCCGTTTTCAGAGAAGAGCCCTACCATGGAAGGGTCGCCTGGCCCTCCATTGATCCATACTGTGAGAGGTGCTGTCGTGGGATCCTGGATGCGAGCCTCGAAGAACCAGAAGAACAGATGTCTGTCCTCGGCAACATCAACGTAGCTGCACTTCTATAAGCTATGTGGTTAAAAGACACTTCTTGAGTTTTACATACCCAGAATAGCTCTTCACTCCTTCGACTGTCTCGCAGATTCCAGAAGGAACTTCTTTGTATCGAACTGTATAGCCTGCTGATCCGATCGTGCTAGTAAGATCAGTTGGAGCGCTGATGAACTGTGACCAAACCCCAGGCAGTAAGACCGCTGCGCCAAAGGCGTATGATTTCATGTTTGCTTCAGACCTTGTATTTCAACACCGCACCTTTCGTGCATACGAAAGGAGCGCAGAGAGAGTTCGTGGAAGTGCCTTTGAGAGCAGACTTACTGTCCAACCACCACCCGTATACCCCGGCTGACTACGTTGCCATGCAGCGCAGTTCACGCAGTCCACGATCTTCAAGTCTGTCTTCGGAAGCGCCATCATCAAGTCATCTCCGTGAAGGACAGGGCCGACTGCTTCGACGATTTCCTCGGCTCGAATGGTGACCAGGCTAGCATGCGGGTACGGGAGCAGCGGTTTTACCTGCGTTGAGGCATGAGTTGCGGACCCATGCGTATACAAAGATGCGGTAGAGACATGCGGATGACCACCTCGTTGAAGAAGGTGGACAAGCAGACAGCCGTCGACCATGTCTCTTCGGAACCGATGGCCCAATCGCCTGAATCTTCTTTCTCGCTGCTTCTCCGCTGTGATGCAAAGTCGTACAGAGATCCATGTGCGTCGACCAGGTTCGGGCAAAATCTCGCTTGCCTCGTGCCGGGCAGTTCTCCCGAAGGAGCAAAGACATCGCTAAGGCAAACAAGGGAAGGACGGCAGATGTTCTAGAAAACAAAAGAGCATGGGTGTCGCAGTGGTGTCGGAGTTGAATGCGGCGAGAACCTCAGGCATGACTACGCCGCTCTCACTGTGCCACTCTGCCCATCTTTGAAATGGTAATGCCAAGCCGGGAGTATCTTGTCCATGCTGTGCTTGGTGAGGAGAGCGTTAAGCAAGCCAATGGCTCTGGAGATGCGAGGACTCTTGTCGCGCTCCAGTACACCTTGACGTCTGCAGCCAAGGCTTCCCGTCTGATCTCTGATGGTCCCACACGATCATGAGGAGCTCTCAGTCATATTCGGGGCTATTCCAGCTTTGTGGCCAATGCAAGATCAAGTTGCGATCTGGACAGACTTTGAAGCATCGTAGCAGAGGCGCTTGCCAAGTGAAGACAGTTCAACTAATCGTTCACTCGGAGCATCGAATCATTGGCATCCTCTCGTGACCGTGGAGCGGTCTAGGGCCTCTCGAGACGCCCTAAGCTGGCTCGAGATTATGTCTGAAGAGGAGCACAACAAGTCAGGACAGCAGGCGAAGCGATGATACTGTATCGAGACCGTTCAGACCACCACGCTACGAGCCGTACGAGCCTCTAGCAGCAATGGCATCTGGGGCAACAGCAGCAGCAGCAACGTGGTGTCGGGTCAAAAGCGAACGCCGCGGAAGCAACCAGCCGCCCAGTACGCACCTGCAATCTTCGCATTCACGTCCACAATTGGGGTTTGCAGTCGCGTTACCTTAGGCTCGACATCGGCTGGTGCATCAATCTGCCGTCTTCTGTGGCGTCCTGATGGGCTGTCTTCGATTGTCGACCTTTCCCTTGACGCCATTATCAATGCTAGTGATGGCCCAGGGCATGTGGAGCAGAAGGCGGCATGCGAAAAAAAGTGCAGGATGACCGTCGGCGCCGAATTGACCGACCCCCCTTGACACGCCAAGTGCCGCCGAGATATCTGCCTTCGGCCGAGTATGTCCTTGGATGCGTTGTGAAGGCCGAACCCAGGACAAGGTCTCGATGGTACTGCACGAAGGATCGTTGTGCAGGAAAGGATACGAGAGGCACGGCATGACAGACGGGTGAGTATGAACCGGAGTCGCAGCACAAATGTCGCACTCGCAGGACATGCATCATTGCATTCATCGTCGCTGCGAGCTCACGCTACGTCCTACCGCTACCGCCAACCGCTGTCCAGTGCCCACGCAGATGCCATCCCTGGCCTGTGACTTCTGCTTCGAGAAGGACGCTCGGCGCCGCTAAGCATCTTGACGAGTCTCGTTGATCTGCGTGTGGCGCTCTTGGCTCCCTGTCAAAGTTGGTGATTATTTGCACTGACTGAGCGGACCATGCGATGGCCACGCAATACCCAACCCGACCGCGTGGACTGGTGCAAGGGCAATTTGATTGCAGGGGCGCAACGATAGCAACTGTGCCGGTGCGGAATGATGTCTCTCATCGTGGTGGCAGGCGTCATGGTGTCTATTACATGTAGGCGCTGTGGCATCTGGCATACCAGGTCGCCCTGGCACTGAAGACGGTCGGGGCTGGACTTTAGGCGCAAAAGCCGAGTTTGGTTGAGCGAGGTAGGAGGGAGGCACGTTTAGAGGGCTCGCTATACCGAGTCGGGCCAGGAGTCGCGTCCTATCGCGGGGCCTTGGAATATTGATGTCGTAATCCAGGGGACACGAGGCAGACGGACCGGACGCTTTGCGCGGAGCCTAGTTAACAGTCGTCGGGCGCTGGCGACGAGGTGCGCTGCAGCAGCGCGAGGCAGGCAGGCAGGCAAGCGTCAGAGCTGTCTGAGGCACCAGACATCATCCAGTGTACCTATCTGAGATTCTGGGCGTGGCTGATGGCATTGGTGCGAGTGAAGCATTCGACAGTGTGGGGTGCCGCCGCGCCTAAGTAAAAGCAGCACATGCAGTCGAGCAGCGCAGAGCAGCGCCAGGCGGGGAGGGTTATTAGCCAGTTGGGCCAGGTATGACGATGTGCCAGTCCAGTCGCTCGCTCCATCGCAGACTCCAACGCCCGTCCGTCATGTCGCTGCTCCTCCGCTGGACTACTCGTATGTAAACCGCCTCTCCAGCCGCTTCCCACTGCCTCTCTCTCGCTCGGGCGAAGAGCGCGCCGACCACTCACACTCACTCCCACTCCACTCCCGTCACCACTCGCTCGCTTCTGCAGCTCCACCTGCCTCGCGCGATCGCCACAAGGCTGAGGCCAAGCATCGCGCGCGAACTTTTGGTTACATTGGGCCTGTCTGTAAACTGCAAAGACCGCCGCCAAGCCTCTTCTTTGCATCACACCCCATACCACCAGCCCAGCGCCCTGTCTGGTCTGCTGCCCACACTTATCTGCGCCCGTGTCTCGCCCGCTCCTGCCTGAGGACTCTGTTCAATGTCTGGATCCCACCTTTCATAGCCGCCCCTTGAGAACGCTTGCGCCGGTCGCTTTCCAAGGTCATGGACCATGCTTCGCCAGAAGACTACGACGACCACGCCAGCGATGCAGAGTCCGCCGGCGACGAGCACGATGTGAAGGCTGAATCCGACGCCTCGCCGTCTGCCGCTGGCACAGAGCGCAAAAATGCGCCGGCCGTCAAGGCACACCTCCAAAAGCGTCGGAGAGTCACACGGGCTTGTGACGAATGTCGTCGAAAGAAGATCAAGTGCGATGGCAAGCAGCCCTGCACCCACTGCACCGTGTACAGCTATGGTGAGCAAGCGAGGGTTTGCACACGTATTGGGGCCGACTAATAATATTATTCATGCAGAGTGCACCTACGATCAACCCTCTAATCGACGACGAAACCCCGCCCCGCAATATGTCGAGAACCTCGAGCATCGAGTGCATCGTGCCGAGTCTTTGCTGCACATCCTGATTCCGAACCTCGACCTCAATGATCCCGGCATCGACGCGGCCGTTGCCCAAGGTTGGATCCCCGGCGCACCTGGCAAAGGCCACCCCACGGCCGCACAACCACCCGCCCAGGCACGACCTCCACCATCAGCGGCAAGTGCAGAAAAGAAGCCGGATACCAATCTGGAGTCAATGGTTCGCGCCGTTGCTCAGCTGGATATGGACGAGACTGGCCACTGGGATTACCACGGTCACTCGTCTGGTTTGAGCTTTGTGAGGAGGATGCGAGAGCAACTGGGTGATCTAATGGGTCCAGACACGATAGCGACGCCGTTTGTGAAGACCAGGCCCATGTCTCAGGTCCTCGACTCGCCAAAATCGTCTGCAGGCTCGCCAATAGGTGACCCCACTACCACCGGCCACGACTTGCCTCCCAAGGATATTGCTCATACTCTTTGTGGACTGGCTATCAATGACGCCGCTGCACTGTTGCGCATGGTACACCAGCCGACCTTTTGGGCCAGTTTCGAACGCCTATACAGCATACCGCCTGAGCACTACATCAACGAAGACAACACCTTCCTGCCCTTGTTCTACAGTGCTCTCGCGCTCGGATCCCTCTTCGGCAAGGACAACAACGATGACCATTTGCACCGCGAAGGGTATGAAACTGCCATCCAACAAGGCTTCGCTTACTTCAAGACCGCGCGGCAGATGATGGACATCGCGGATTGCAGGGATCTATCATCGATTCAAGCCGTTGTATTCATGATACTATTCTTGCAATCGTCCGCCAAGATGTCTCAATGCTATGCATATGTTGGAGTTGCGCTGCGATCGGCGTTACGAATGGGACTGCATCGCGCTGCGGCTGGCCGATTTGACCCCATTGAGGCAGAGTCGCGGAAGAGAGTTTTCTGGATCGTACGCAAACTGGACGTCTATGTCGGTGCGATGCTCGGTTTGCCTCAGACGCTGAGTGATGAAGACGTGGACCAGGAATTCCCCACCGAGGTCGACGACGAGTATATCACCCGAGATGGTATACTTCCGATGCCTGACGGTGTCGTTTCGTTGATGACTGCCTTCAACTCACACACTCGCCTGGTCCAGATCCTTCAAAAGATTGTTCGCAAGATTTACCCCATCAAAGTGCAGAGTCCGCAGAGTCCAGGTGACAAGTCATACTCGATCCCATTTTCGACGATACGTGAAATCGAAAGCGACCTTGAGGACTGGAAGAATAGCCTACCTCCCATATTCAGCCCCTGCGAGGCGCCAGCACGGTACACCAGGATACAACAGCTTCTCCGTCTATCGTATGCTCACGCGCAGGTGCTTCTCTACCGGCCATTCTTGCACTTCACGGCAATGGAGAAACGATCCAAACCTGTCGATCAAAGGGCCTACGCCTGTGCTGCCTCTTTCGTGAATGTTTCAAGGAACATCATCCACATTGCTTCTCAAATGAATCAAAAGGGCCTTCTCAACGGTGCCTTCTGGTTCATCATGTACACAACCTTCTTCTCCATCCTCGCCTTGGTGTATTTTGCGGCAGAGAATCCGGACAATCCCACCACTGAAGCTGTCATGAAAGATGCAATTGAGGGTAAAGATGTGCTCGCGGCACTGGCAACCAGAAGCATGGCCGCCGATCGCTGCACGGCCACTCTCAACATTGTGTTCCAGAGGCTTCCTGCCTGGATGCGTGAAGGCAAACAGAATCCAGGAATCTCAAAGAAGCGCCCGTTCGACCAAAGCATGAGTTCCTATCCCCCTGCGCTCGTGCAGGCTTCGCGGAGCCACCCTGATGTCTCCAGCGCAGGACCGGATCCTCTGCAGACTGGCAAGCGAGCAAACACGTTTCCCAACGGCCCAATGGCAGCAAGCACGAACGGTGCCTCCTCGCCCTTTGAGAGTACTTGGTCGCAATCAGCTTCATCATACGCTGGTCCGCAGACGCCTACGGCGTCAACTTTCGAGGCTGGAAGTTACCCAAGCGCAAACCAGAGGAGCATATCTCACGCACAGAGTAATGGTGTACCCTCACAGTATACCATACCACCGAATTTGGCGAACCCACAGCTCACTGATCTGTCAACCATGATGTTCCCAACTGCGGATGAACCTTTCGTCTACCCAAATCAGCCGTTGACGACATTCGAGAACAACCAATACGCCAAACACAACTCGTACATGAACTCACAGCACCCCTACAGCGGCGCGGAAGGGACGAGTCCTGCAGGATCGCAGCAGTCACGAGGCCGCGAAGAAAACATCGAAGCTCAATTCTTTGCATTGCCGCCATACATCGAGCAAGGACAGCAACAAGTACCACAGCACATGCATCCACAGGCACGCAGCATGACCTATTCCCAAGCCATGCCGTACGCCAACGGACAGCCCACAAGCGCAGCACAGGCGATGCAGATGACGAATGGCAACTGGGCGGGTCAGCAACAGCCATTCCAGCAAGATATGTCGAACATCAACATACAAGATCTGTTTGGTGGCACCGAGTGGAATCCTATGTTTCAGCATCCTGGATACCAGAGTCAACGGTAAAGAATCAAGGGAAAGGGAAGGATTGGGAATTCATGGAGCATCAACAAACGGCTTGGCATTGTAACGAATAACGAGATACCCATTGCGAGCGGCGCGGAGTTTTTAAGGGCATTGTGGGCGTGATAGAGGATGGATGGTGGATGGCAGGTCATTGGGAAGGTGAACATCGTGTTATGAGATGCAAATAACAGCACGACGTGGAAGATATGATGAGCGAGCAAGCAATACACTGTTGCATCAAGTAATCACGTTTACAAGTATCCCTTTAAATTCGCCCAACTAGGAGTACCAGATAATAAGAGGAGCGCATGACCATCGTTGGAGGTCTGGCGGGGGAAACTGGCGAAGTCGCATGAGGTCGGTCCTCTTCAGCTGCAAGCTTGTGCACCACTGACGAGCTTCAACCTGCGTCGTCCTGCAGACGCCCTCACTTCGAATGGCCCGCACTCGATCCTTGAACCCTTTGCTCTTTTTCCCAATCCAAGTCACCATCATCTGCTCCGTCGTGTACATCGCCCTCTTCGCAGCGGTCATCTTCATCGCCGAAACCGTCCCGGCCGCGCCCTCGAACAAAACTCCAGTGCCTGGCGTGAACCTCACCGAGGCTTGGTTGGATCTCGAGAATATCAGCAATGGCCTTTACCATCCGTGGGGCTCCCGGGCGAACGAGGACGTGCGAAAGTACTTGCTGAAGAAGATTGAGGAGATTGGAAAGAGGAATGAGGTGGAGAGGAAGACGATATATGCCTCCAATGGCACTTTCACATCCAAGACGGAGGGCGTCAAGGTCTTGAATGTCTTTGCGAGCGATAGCTCGAACTTTACGGGCAGCAATGGCTGGGTGCCGACGCCGTGGACCTTGTATGGCGAGAGTGAGAATATCTTGGTGTATATTCGTGGTCAAGAAGACGCTGAGGGTGACTGGTGGAATACGACTGCTGAATACAGAGGCTCTAGTGGAGTTCTTGTGAATGCACACTTCGATAGTGTCGCGTCTGGATTCGGGGCCACGGATGATGGCGTGGGAGTCGTCACGGTGCTACAACTCATCTCCCACTTTACGAAAGCTGGAAACCTGCCGAAGAGAGGCATCGTTGCCCTGCTGAACAATGGCGAAGAGAATGGCTTATATGGCGCGAAGAGTTATGGCGCGCACCCCTTGTCACGGTTCCCACATACGTTCTTGAATCTGGAAGGAGCCGGAGCTGGAGGTCGGGCCATGCTGTTTCGATCTACCGACGCAGAGGTCACGTCCTTCTACGCTCGCAGTCCATATCCATACGGAACGATCATCAGCGGTGATGGTTTCAGGCGTGGATTCATTCGCTCAGGTACCGATTATACGCCGTTCACTGAAGAATTAGGATATCGTGGACTGGACGTTGCCTTCTACAAGCCACGATCACGGTACCATACCAATCAGGACGATGTCAGGAACACGAGCCCTGACTCTGTGTGGCATATGTTATCGTCTTCTTTGGCTACCATGCAAGCTCTTACTTCGTATGATGGGAAAGAGTTTGAAGGTACGCCAGACAAGAGAGGGAGGTTGATCACGGGCAGTGGAAGCGATGCTTTCTGGTTCGACGTCTTTGGACTAGGCTTTGCTGTGGGCAAGCTCAACACACTCTTCGCACTCTCGGTGACTTTGCTCGTAGCAGGCCCTGTTATCTTGATCATCCTTGAGGCTCTTATCCGTAAGAGCGATAAGTGGTACCCCTGGGCAGGCAAACGCTTCCTTCGCTCATCTGACGACGATGAAGCAGTTCGATTGCACGGTCGTCGCGGCTTTTTCCGATTTCTTCTGGCTTTCATACTGGCCACGGCAGTTACCATATTGCTGGGCTACCTGCTGGCGAAAGTCAACCCTCTCATCGTCTACAGCAGCAACTATGCTGTCCTGGCCATGTATGGCTGCGCCTGGTTCGCTGTCGCTTGGTTCATCCTTAAGGGTGCCTCGAGTATTCGGCCTACGGCACTTCAGCGCATGTTCGTTTTGATCTGGCTTTACGTCCTCTCGTGGGTGTTGCTGGTGTTCACGACGGTGGGGGAGAACAACCTGCACCTTGGTAGCGGATACTTCTTCGTCATCTACAATGCCTCTGTCTTTGTAGCACTGCTGATATCGTATCTCGAGCTTTTCGCTCTGCCCAACACACAAAAGTATGTGGAGCATGTGCTTGGTGCCCAGGCCGACTCGAGCTCGACGAGGCCTGGCAGCCAGTCCTCGCGGAACCTCCTGGACCAGGGCGACAATACCAACGACGATGGAGAAGCAACTGAACGAACGTCCCTCCTGCGTGGCAGAACCACCAGGGTCAATAACCACACCTTTACTGGACTTAGTCGACGCCGAGCGGACAGAGACGAAGTCGCAGACGATGTGGACGACCCTTATTTGAGCAAGCACTACATCGACGAGCAAGCCTGGTCTAGCTCTTTGCCACAGTGGACGTGGATCCTACAATTCCTGCTCCTAGCACCCATCAATATCATCATTGTTGGACAGATCTTGTTACTGTTGACGGCCTCACTCAGTCAGACCCCGGCTGACGGCAACGCTGTCCTACCCATCTACCTGTTGACCGCCGTTTTAACGATCCTCTTGCTCTTGCCTTTGATGCCCTTCCTCCATCGGGTCACGTTCCACGTCCCGACTTTCTTGTTTCTCATATTCATTGGTAAGCCAAGATCGTGTGGTTCGGTGGAAATAGGACTGACAGTTACAGGGTGCTTGATATATAACTTGGTCGCCTTCCCATTCTCGCGAGAAGCCCGACTCAAGTACTTCTTCGTTCAGCAGATGGATCTGAACAGCGGCGTGAACAACGTGACGCTGCTCGGCGTTGACGGCTTCCTCCGAGATATCATTGAAGAATTCCCGAGTGCTGCAGGCCAGTCGCTGCACTGTGGTGAGACCTCTGCGACCAATAGACAGGGACTCACAGAATGCAGGTGGCATGGCCTGCCGCCGAATGTAGTGCCCAGGAACTACAATGGCCTTCCTTCAAACACCACTTACAAGGATTGGCTTCATTTCAATGTGACCAAGAGCGGCAACACGGCGCTGTTCAGTCTGCAAGGAGTGAACACCAAGATTTGCCGGCTCTATTTCGATACCGCTGTCTCTAACGTAGCTGTTGCAGGAGGAGCATCTGATGACCGGCAGCCGAACGTTCCCGACGGCGGCAGCACTCAAGTGCGTCTCTTCTCCAGGACCTGGGATAAGACATTCCGGGTCAATGTCACTTGGGATGAAGCTCAAGCCAAGGGTCAGACGGGTCGAGTCGCATGCTTCTGGAGCGATGCCAATCAGCCAGGCACGATACCTGCATTTGACGAGCTCCGCCGCTTCGAGCCGGTGTGGAGCGCCGTGACCAAGAACGAGGATGGGCTGCTTGAAGGCTGGAAGTCGTTTTCGATTTGATTTGGTAGTTCCGAGCGGAGTATGGCGGTTACGGTCTTGACGATGCACGAAGCATAGCGATGGAGCAGTAAACAACGAATGTAATATCTCATTTGAAATGCTCCTCGGCGTGGTGCGAGACGGCAATTTCATCGCCTTCGAACGGACAAATTGGACATTTTGCTGTTGCCGTCGTGAAACTTAATTCGTTGCCGTGTGTCGCTGTCTCCGCCTCGTCCGAAGATGGGAATTGGATGTAGTCTGCCAGAGTGCGCGGTGGAGGGCCTTCATGCAGATCTGTTGGAGAGTCTCCTGAGTTTCTCGAATTCCCGCCTTGCACAGCGCCAGATTGAGAAAGTGCTGTCTTTGGGATAGACTCATCTCCAACCATCCTCTGCACTCGACCGACCCTCCCGTCGTTAAGCCGCACTTTGATGCCTCGTGGGTGGTTTCCCCTCGTCAACAAATCCTGGACAACTCCTTGTACTTCTCGGCCAGTGGGCTGGTCTTGCTTCAGAACAATAGATACTGAGCTACCAGTGACGACTTTGTCGACGCCTGGTACTGAAGAGTATGCGGGTCTCGAGCTCGTCTGGGTTTGGTGAGACCCTCGCTGGCCACCACGGTGTTGGCCTCTGGTGCTGCTGTTGTTGTTGCTTTGCCCACGAGTCGGGCGCGACTGGCGATTCCGGGGCCTGTTCATCGCTGCAGCTTTCGGGTACTTCGCTTGAAGGATTCGTGTGATCCGGAAGGCCATTCAACACTGGTGTGCTGGCTGGTTGCATGTACTCGTGCGCATGTGGTTGCGAGGTCGAAGATCTCCAAATGGCTTGTTTTAGAGTTTGAGAAAGGTGGGTCTGTTTTGGCTGTGGACTGACTGCACCTCCTTCTTGCGTCGCACAATCCTTCGACGAACGCACGCTTTTGCCTTTCCCTTCCGCCGCAACACCTGCATCATGCACTCCATCTACGACCCGACGTGGAGAGAGAATCTCGCGAGTTTGTCGCATGACCAAGCTCCTTTGAGCATGCTCGTTATGACCTTCTAGGGCCTCGTACTTGCAGGCTGGCAGTTCCAGGTCCTCCAATGGTTCCTGTTATCGAGCACACATGGCCGGCCGCAAACAATGAAAAGCTACTTAAGCTAGCAGATGTAGGGAGACGTATGATTGTCTAACGCAATCATGGCAGGGATGCTCGTGCGTGACAGATACGATTCCTCTTAACAATGTAGATTGCTTTACATTGGATGCTGGAGTGAGGCACAGCCAAGCGGAATTCGGACGATGCGTGATGTACATTTACAGGTACTCGATGGCCCCAGACTACTCCTTTGAGACGAACGTTGACTGCGAGAGCAAAGCTCATGCAGGCGACTAACTCATTCAAGAACTGCGCAAAACTGTGAGTTTGACCTAACATAGGCAGCCAAGCCTTCTGCACGGCTACTAGGGAAGATGTGTGGAGAGAGGCATTGAGTGTGACACTCTGCATGGCAGATGCCACCGTTGACTGGAATACCGCACGTCACGAGAGTCGGTCAACACGAGAGGCACTCAATACATATATTGAAGCGCTTTCTCCAGAGACTTGGCCATCGGACCCGGTGTATTTCTGATGAGTATTCACGCTTACACAGTAGAGATGCGCCTGCCAGCTTTTACCTCGTTGCTTTCCTTTGCAGGTGTAGCTTTCGCACAATGGAACCACCGTGGATGGGGCGGCTGGCATCCTGGACCAGACCACAATCACAACAGCGATACTGCGAAGACCATCGATCTGACTGGAACGGGTTGGATACTACGTAGCGAGAACGGTAGCGTTGAGGTGCCGGCCCGCGTGCCTTCTCAGCAGTTCCTGGACCTCTACGCAGGTGGTATCATCGGTGATCCTCTCTTTGGCCTCAACAACACGTACGAGACTTGGGTTCGCGATCAGAATTGGACCTACTCTCGGCCACTTCGGGAGCTTCGTGCATCGCCTGGAACGACTACACTTCTTGTATTTAAGGGGTTGGACACCTTCACGACCATCTCACTGTGTGGCAAGCAAGTCGCTTATACCCAGAACCAATGGAGACAATACGTCTTTGACATCTCAACCTCACTTAAATCCTGTCCTGGAACACCTGAGCTCTCTCTGAACTTCGGACCTGTGGTCAACATCACCCACCAGATCAGCAAGGGACCAGAAGGTGATGGTATGGCTCTTGCCCCCTTTCGACTCGCGAATTCATGCGCAGGACACTGACCTGATTACCCTCGCTATAGCCGTCGTGAATGACGCCGACGGATGTAACGACAATCCGGGCTCGGAACTCAGCTGTAGAGTGTATGCTAGAAAGGAGCAAAGCGATCTTGGTTGGGACTGGTCGCCGTCTCTAGCTCCAGCTGGACCAGTTCGTAAAGCAAAGGCCACAAGGCACGCCTATTTGTTTCTGAGACATGCTAACCTTCTATTCTTCGCTTTTAGTGGCGTCCCATCTACGCAGTCCAACTGACCGGCAACGAGATATACGTCAATAACGCTGCGATCGACATCTATCGAAAGGGCCAAATGAACAATCTACCTCCGGATCAATCTCAGCCTTGGATATTCAATGCGAGCATCGACTTCACTAGTACGTCCGCGAGTGCCTTGCACCACATTAGGTTACCACGAGACGCCACCATGCAGTTGACTTTGACTGATGCTAGCGGTAATCCGGTACTACAGAGGCAGCTGGGTGGCGTATACAGTTCGGAACAGACCATCACTGGAAGTACCACGATTGATCCGAGCTCTGTACAACAATGGTGGCCCAATGGCATGGGTCCTCAGACTTTGTACACGGCGAAAGTAGACATCATCACCGGCCACGGCCGCTTTGGACAGCAGAGCACTATCGGCAGCGTTGAGCGTCGTGTGGGTTTTAGGACGATTGTCCTCAACCTAGGCCTGATCACTGATGAACAACTTGCTCAAGGTGTTGCACCTGGCTCCAACTGGCATTTTGAAGTCAATGGCAATGCCTTCTATGCTAAAGGCGCCAACATGGTCCCGCTCGATGTGTTCTGGCCAGAGATCGACGATGCGAAAGTCACTCAGCTTTTCACCCTTGCCAAAGAGTCAAATATGAACTTGATACGCGTTTGGTCATCCGGTGCGTATCTCGACGACTGGATTTATGATATAGCAGATGAGACGGGCATATTGCTGTGGTCAGAGTTTGAATTTGCGAGTGCCGTCTACCCAGTCACGCCTGGCTTTTTGGAAGAGTACGAAGCAGAAGCCTATTACAATGTCCGCCGAATCAATCATCATCCCAGTCTGGCACTTTGGGCCGGAGGCAACGAGCTCGAGATCGTGGAGCTGGGCTTCTGGTACGGCAAACCTCCATTCGCCTACTATCAGCAGATACAGGAGGAGTTGCTCATCAAGTGTGTCTACGCCAACACGAAGTCTATCAGCTACATCCCATCATCTACGTACGATGGGTATCTCAGCATCGACTTTGATTCCGTCCGGCCTTTGACGAGTCGATATCTCAACACTTCAGGTCCTGGATATTACTACAATGACACCGATGCATACAACTACTACTCGCCCACGCTCTTCGACTTCAACAGCTACCCTACTGGTCGCTTTGCGGATGAATTCGGTTTCATCAGCATGCCATCCATACAGAGCTGGGAACTAGAGGCCGCGCCTGATCAGCTGTACTATCCCTCTGATACGATCATCGATCATAACCGCCATTCTGGTCTCACGTTTGGCGAGAGCGGGAGCGCGAGAGAAGCTTCATTGGCTGGCATCGAACAAATGACAGCTCCTGTTCAGGCATACTTGCCTGTCCCCAACATGCAAGATTCGAGAGCGAACTTCAGGTATTACCGACTGAATCCACCTCGCGAATAGTGGCTGACTGAGCTCTAGTGCGTGGTGTTATTCCACTCAGATCATTCAGGCGGATGCCATTGGACATCAGCTTGCTTTCTACAGAAGAGGCTCTGGATTTCCTGAGAGGCAGCTAGGTTGTCTGTACTGGCAGTTGAATGACGTGTGGTGCGTTCAGCTTTGTCTCGAAGTCGTTGTAACACTTAGGCTTACCTTCATCGCAGGGCGGCACCCACTTGGTCGAGCGTGGAAAACACTGGTCGTCAGAAGATGCTCTACTATGTTGGCAAGGACTTATATTCGCCCGTCATCGTCGTATGTCGTGTCGCAGAGCTAACCTGTAATGCAGTCGCATTTTACTAACCTGCGGCATTAGTATCCCTACTACAACCGCAATACCACGGATCTCCAGGTTTGGGTCACTTCCGATCGCACGCAGTCCTTGTCCGGCACACTCACTTATCAATGGTTTGACCTCTCTGGAGAGCCACTGTCAGTGGGAGGCACACCCACAATAGAAGGGAATACTACGTCTAAAGGCAACGTGACAAGTGCAAGGTCTGAGACCATAAACTTCAGCGTTGGCGCCATCAACGTAAGTCGAAGCTCAATCGCAGGACAAAATGCTCCGAGGTATACTGACGATGCCCATTATTCGGATAGACCACGCAGGTCCTGCACTATCCTAACCTCACACAAACCCTTGCCAACAGTAAAGTCAATGCCTCGGATGCCGTCTTATTCCTCTCCATCACCGCCGGCTCCTACAAGCACAGCCAAGTCTTCCATCCTCTCTATATGGGCCAGGCCAATCTCCAAGATCCTGGCCTCAAACTCACAAATGCTGGAGGTAATTCTTGGACTGTCACAGCCACCAAGGCAATTGCCGGCTGGGTCTGGCTCGAATATGATACAAATGACGTCTTGGGCTACTGGTCCGAGAATGGATTTTGGTTGAAGAAGGGCGAGAGTCGGACCGTGTCGTTCACTGTATTCAGTGATGAGACATCAGGTCAGTGGGCAAATACTGTCAGCGTGAGAAGCGTGTACGACAATACGCTGTCGTGAGTGAGGCAATTGATATTGACCATTGGGACGAGGTGGATTGGAGTCAGTCCACAGCACTGAAAACTCTTACGAGCACTGAACAGTCATATGCAGCCCCATGTATTTTTTCGTAGTATTCGTTGAATGGTGTTGTGTGAAGCACATGCAAGTGATGTGGTAGGTGGTAGATGCAGTCAGCAGAGTGAGTATAGTGGGCCGTGCGCGCGGAAGGAGCCGTGCCGAGTTTAAACTCCAGTCACTTTCGACGAACTGCACAGATTTCGGACAGACAACTGAGAGCTGCGTGCTCTTCCGGGCCACCTCGCCGCACACTCGAAATCAACATACAGTGCTCTAAGAACCAACGCACTGCTTCGACATGGCGGCCACGATCCAGTCGACGGTGCGCTTGCCCACCCCGGAGCCAGGCGACACTGTCGCAGAAAGCAGCTCGCGCAAACGAAGTTCGGTGTCTCGCTCGCCGTCACCCAGACGCGAGGCTCCTCCTCTACGAAGGCGGTCACGATCGCGCTCTCCACCTACCAGGAATGGAACTTTACCTCGAGATGTCGACCGGGATCGCGCACGGGAGAGGGCTCGTCAATTGGAAGTGCGACAGCGAGAGCAAGCTGAACCCGTAAAGCCTCTCACGGATGCTGAAAAGCAGGCGGCAGCCAAAGCGGAGTACGACAAGTTGTTGAACATGCGCTCTGGAGGAACATACATTCCACCGGCCAGACTCAAGGCTCTACAGGCACAGATCACGGACAAAACCTCGAAAGAGTATCAGCGTATGGCGTGGGAGGCATTGAAGAAATCGATCAACGGATTGATTAACAAGGTCAACGTCTCGAACATCAAGCACATTGTTCCAGAGCTGTTCAACGAGAACCTTGTGCGTGGTCGAGGGCTCTTCTGCAGGAGCATTATGAAGGCGCAAGCTGCCAGTTTGCCTTTCACGCCCATCTACGCTGCGATGGTAGCCATCGTCAACACAAAACTTCCGCAAGTTGGAGAGCTATTGATCAACAGGCTGATCATACAATTTCGAAAGGCCTTCAAGCGAAACGACAAGAGCGTCTGCCACAGCAGTACCACGTTCATCGCGCATTTAATCAACCAACAAGTAGCTCATGAGATGCTCGCAGCTCAGATGCTTCTCTTACTCCTCCACAAGCCGACGGACGACAGCGTTGAGATTGCCGTTAGTCTGATGAAGGAGGTGGGACAACACATCGAAGAGATGAACTCACAGATTGCGCTTGCCGTCTACGATCAGTTCAGAAGCATTCTCCACGAGGCGGACATCGACAAGAGGGTGCAATACATGATCGAGGTGCTGTTCCAGATCAGGAAGGACAAGTACAAAGATCATCAGGCCGTCAGGGAAGAACTCGATCTGGTTGAAGAGGAGGACCAGATTACACACCGACCAGGCCTGGACGATCAGGTGCCTGCCGAGGACGGGCTAAACATCTTCAAGTTCGACCCCGAGTATGAGTCAAATGAGGAAGCATATCGCAAGCTCAAGGCCGAGATCTTGGGCGAGGCGTCCGGCAGCGAAGACGAGGATGACGAGGACGGCTCGGACGAGAGCAGTGATGAAGATGAAGAAGATGCTGCAGAGAAGGCTGTGGAGATCAAGGACCAGTCAAACACGGATCTCGTGAACCTGCGTCGTTCAATTTACCTCACCATCATGTCGTCTGGTGGCTTTGAGGAAGCTTGCCACAAGCTCATGCGCATCAACCTTCCAAGTGGACGTGAAGAGGAGCTACCTTCAATGATCATCGAATGTTGTAGCCAAGAGAGGACTTACAACAAGTTCTTCGGCCTCATTGGTGAGCGCTTCTGCAAGCTGAACCGTCTCTGGCAGGACCTGTTCCAGGACATGTTCGTGAAATACTACGAGACGATCCACCGGTACGAGACGAATCGTTTACGCATCATTGCGCAATTTTTCGGACACCTGTTATCGGCCGATGCCATCGGTTGGCATGTCTTCCACACTGTTCACCTGAACGAGGAAGACACCACCAGCGCAAGCCGTATCTTCGTCAAAATTCTTATTGAGGACCTCGCGCAGGGTGTTGGAATGAAGTCGCTGCAGGACCGGTTCAAGGACGACGCTTTGCAGCCCGCACTTGCTGGCATGTTCCCGACGGACAACCCTAAGAACACTAGATTCAGCATCAACTTCTTTACGGCCATCGGCATGGGTGCGCTCACAGAAGGCATGAGAGAGTGGCTAGAGAACATGCCCAAGCCAGCTCCTGCACCTCTGCCCCCAGCCAGAAGCCCGACTCCCAGCAGCAGGGGACGCAGCGAAAGTGTCAGCAGCTACAGCAGCTATTCCAGCTACTCGCGTTCCGACTCCAGGTCTCGCTCCAGATCACGCACCCCGCCCCGGCGCGGAAGAGGGAGAAGCTATTCAAGATCGCCGACACCAAGGAAGAACGCCAGGAACATTTCATACTCGCGGTCCCGCACGCCACCCAGACGGCGAAGATCCGCGTCCTATGATTCACGATCACCACCGCCAAGGAGGGACAAGCGCGATGCGGATAGTGTTTCTCGCAGTCCGCCCAGGCGTCGAAGAGACAGCTATAGCGACGTCTCCGGGTCTCGCTCTCCACCTCGTCGCCGAGATTCGCCTCCTCGCAAGAGCAATGGCCGCCAGCGCTCCCCCTCAGGCTCTCGCTCACCCCCTCCACGCAGAGGCCGCACGGAGTCTCGTAGCGTCTCGCCGCCTCGTCGCAACGGCAGAGGCTCTTCGCTACCCAGGAAACGCGCCAGGAGTGTAAGCAGCTACGACTCTCGTTCACCGTCTCGCTCACCTCCTCGTCGTGTGCCGGCTACAAAGAGGCGAAGAAATACTAGCAGCCCAGAGTCTGTGCGCTCGAGATCACCTCCACCGCGCAAGGCCGAGAAGCCTGCGCCAAAGCCCGCTGCTAAGCCTCAGGATGACATGTCCCACATTCACCCTAGTCGAAGAGGTCTGATGCGCTGATCCAAGCTCAATGGTCCACTCGTGGTCAAAAGTCTATAGTGGTGGGTATATGAGAATGGAGATATTCCTCAAAACGGTTCCATGCGGTTCGTCTGTGTCTTGCGATAAGTGCCCGCCGTGACTAAGATCCTCGATAAGTCATTCTTGTACATGGGGTTACTTTCCACTAGTCGACACCAGTACATCCAGCCTTTGAACGCAGAGGTCTTGTCCATCAAGGCACAGTCTTTGACTTCTTTTCCGTCGAGGGACTGGATCTTGAGCTCGCCTGAAGCAACTACCGAGAAGTCTGTTGCGGACATTTGGATCTGGGCATTCTGTTGCGTGTAGACAGCACGCCAGACAGCTTCCATGATCGTTTCCCCCCACGTGCAGAACCCACGACCTCGTTGGAGAACAACCGTGTAGTCGGGAAGTGCAGTATCACCAGTATTGCTACCAGACTTGGAGACACACCTCGCTAGACGTTCGCCAAGATCGTTCGAGTTGACGAGCATATGTCTTTGTATCGACGACGACGACGACGAATACGACCCTTCCATCTCATCGTACATATCCCCTATGTCGAAGACCGGTACTTTGTCGCCAAGAAACGCGGCCATATGAAGCAAAGGCTTCAAACTAACTCCACTGACACCGACCGCAACGACGGCCGGACTATTACTGTGCACCACGGCCTTGACTCCAGGATACTTCTTCATGATGCCCGAATGACAGAATCTCTCGCTATAGGGGTGCGTGATGCTCCTCGGATCATTTGCTATCACTGGCGAGCCGTCGGATATGTAATAGTGCGCAAGATCCGTTTCATTCGTGACGAAGGCCGGCGGTTGCTGGCCTGTCATATAAAATCTGGAGGGGTCCTCTGGATCGCGAAGCGAGACGTGGCCGAAGCCGTCGACGAGGCCGTGGTGGTCGAGGATGTGGTTTGCTGTGATGAGCTTCGACAGAGAGTCTCGAAGGGTGGTGGTGAGGTCGGCCATGGTTCTTTAAGTGGTTGTCAGGGGTTAGGGCGGTGCTTGACGGGGTCAGTCGGGCCGTGCTGTATGGCAGGGGAGGTTCAAATGTCAAGCAGTTTCCATCTCACATCAGGCTTCTAGATGGCGTGGCACTGTGACGCAACAAAGGCCCTACGGCCCCGAAGCAATGGTGAGCTCGAAAGTCTAAGCAACTCGGTTCCTCCCAGGCTGACTAGCCCTGAAAATGGTATACATGGCTCCGTTTGCTCTAGCATTGCTCTCGATCACTCACATAGCATGAGACACTGAAGCTGAAGTCGAGTAAGAGTGCTGCAAAGCGCTCGTGAAGCTTTGTACAGCACCAATGATATGCACAAGAATTATGACCTATCTCATCTCGCTCAGATGTTCTTTTCGTGGTATCGTTTGCTCTTTCAGCCATTCGCTCAACCGATATTCTTTTCAAAGCTTCGAGCTGCCGCCGGCAATAGAGTCCCAATCACCCTTCGTAAATCGTACATATCTGTCAGATCCAGGCGGCAGCCAGAACAGTTCGTCTTCGCCAGTCTTGCTGGGATCAACGCCTTCGTTCCGCAGAGCCACCTTTTGATGCTTCATCGTGCCAGTAACTTCCAACTCCTTCATCAATCGCAAGAACAATGGCACTGCGTATCTTGGCAGCCTTCGTCTGGCGTGGCTGGCCAACTCTGCCCCTAATTGCCCGTCCAACGACTGACCCCCTGTCAGACCGATTGCAGCACAACCGGCTCGACCATCGTGATTTGGGAGCTGGATCCCGTATACGTTGGCTTCTTGCAAGGCAGCATGGGAGCCTAGAGCTTCGGAAACTTCGGCTGTGCTGACATTTTCACCCTTCCATCTGAAAGTGTCACCGATACGGTCGATAAACCACCATCTAGACAAGCGTTAGCAATTGGCCTGGCTTGATACTGAGTCTCGCTTGCGCTTCAACTTACCTTCCGTCAGCATCACGTCGTTGTAGATCTCCACTACGATACCAGGCATCCCCTTTTTGAAAGACGTCTCGGATGATCTTGCTCGAGGAGGCCTTGTCGTTACCGTAGTATCCCTGAAACTTGTCGCCGACGTTGGCGGCATCGAGCCAGTATAAAAGCTCCCCAGCTTCATTCGTGTCGGCTTTGATACAAAAGCCGGTCTTCGGGTCCGTTTGAGGCATGTCCGTCTCGTGGTTGTGCTTGACAATGACTTGATTACCACCGAAAAGGGTTCTGGTGAGAAGGCCTTGTCTGCCAATGGCGCCTCGGTAAAAATCGTTGTTGCTGTACACCATGCTTGCACCTGGAGCTTCCGTTGCTCCTGCAGCACATTGTTAGCGAATGCTCTATACGAATCCATGACATCTGCAGACTGTTGCCATACCGTAAAACTCGCAAATAGTTGGAATGGCGAATCGGTCCTTGAACTTCTGCCATACGTCTGGTCGCATGCCGTTGCCGAAGGCGAGGCGCAGGTTGTGGGCCTTGTCGTAAGGAGTTGGAGGACTAGTTACCAGGTATCGACACATCTCGCCAATGTACTGCATGACCGTCGCCTTGGTCTCTGTGACATGCTTCATCTGAGTCCGTGGTGAAAACTTTGGAGCAACGATGACCGCGCTCCCGAATCCGAGGGCCTGACACACACCGAGGACAGAGGCCGAAGAATGATATAGCGGCATGGCGGTGTAGTAGCGGTCCTCTGCGGTCATTGCCAGCAGGCGTGGGAAGAAGTACTCGCCAGAAATGGGCTTCGTCCAAGACACATTGGCGGCTTTGGGCAGTCCAGTGGTACCAGAGGTATAGATCAGGATCGCAGGGTCTTTAGCAAGGGTACCAGATCTTTGTTCATCTGGCGCTCTGTAGGGACTTAAGGATAGGATTTGCGATTGGAGCGAAGTATCCAGGATGACTGTCTCGATCGCGCGGCCCTTTTCATCAGAACCAAATTCCGCCTTGGCTTCCTCTGTGAGGATGTCCGACAAGCCATGGTCCAGCACCAACAGCCTCGTAGTGGAGACCTTGACGCAGTGGATGAAGGCCTTGTCCTGGAGGTTGGAGTTGATGAAGGCAGGCGATGCGCCCAGCGACCACAGCGCGAACCATAACCAGACGAATTGCTCTGAGTTGCGGAAGTCCATGGCGATTATCTCGTTTCTTTGAACGCCGTGCGTTTCCTTCAGCCATCTGGCGTACTTGCTGCCCAAACGTTAACCTCCAATCCTCACAAGGTTCCCACTCATGAATGTATCCACTCACAGCACGATGTCGTATGCTTCACCCCACGTCCATTCTGTCTGTGCATTCGGCCGCTCTTCATCTTTTGGGACGGCGAGGAAGGTCTTATTGGTGAATTTGGGGTTCTTGGCGAACTCTTCGAATCGGTAGAAGGAATTGACGCGGTCCTGCTTCTCGAGCTTGCTGGTATAGGCTTGGAAGGCTATAGCAGTGTATACGCCCCAGATGTCTGCGGTGAAGTGGTATTTGGCGTTTAGGTATGCGAGGATGCTCCCGGCGGCGGGCAAGGAATAGGTCAACGGTAGCTCTCTGAGGCTCCTAGGGAGTGGGATTGCTAATGAGGTATGGTTCGGTTAGCTAAGGTAGCTGGCTGGGAGGCCCATGGCGAGCACGTGGGAGCGGCGCTACGTACCGGGTATCTTCATGATGGTGGTGGTAGGGGTGCTCAAAGCAGCTGTCGCCGGGACATTCGAGGGAGGAGTTGAGGAAGCAGAGAGACATGGTGAGGAATGTAGGTATGATGGACAGCTGCTGCTGCTAGTCGGCTCGGGCGCAGCAACGCAGCAGAGCCGGCGCGGCCATTCGCGAGCTCGTTCGTCGTACGCACGAGAGACTTCCGCCAGACAGCCCTGTGCCCGCCGCCTAGCTTCTTCTTGTCCCTGTCCCTGTCAACAACAGCCGAGGCTGGGGTCGCAGCCAATCAGCCGTCACGGTCGCCGTGGCACGCGCGCTGCTTGCTCTTTTCCACCGTCCTCCACCGCTAGGCACGGAAGTATTACACTGCCGCTCTGTACATGTATGCATCGTCGCACACGACTCGTACAGTCGTGCCTTATTTCTCGACAGTCACGACCAACGTCCCAAGCACATCTGACGAGCTCCTCACTTCCAGTCCCACGAACAGATTCCTGACATCTCCACAGACGAGCTACATGTCATCTCCAGCCACTCTACCGCCGATTAGTAGGGGCCAACACAGCGACGAGATGGATTGATTCCGCTTGGCCTGCAGTCCAGCTGGACCTATAGCGCGGCCAAGACATGCTTCACCCGCTTATTTTACCTATCTTGCTGCACAGCAGACGCAACTATCTGCCAATGGGCTAAGGGATGACAGCATATACCTTTGGGCAGCGCACTTTCAGCGTATTTCATTATTAAAATCTTTCATTTCCAATCACCTGTGGGTGGACGCCTGATTGACGCGGAATTAGTTGAACGACGTCCAATTCCGCATGGCATAGCACAAACTCTATTCCGACCTCATGTTGGTGTCCTATATGGAACACTAGGTCTACTTGCAAGGTACTCGAGATAAACGTCAACAGTGGGAGGCGCTATACACCATGGACTGGCAATCGATCGCACAAGAACGACAGGACCATCGTGCCAAAAGCATCGCCATCGTCGAACCCGCTGTGCCCAAAGCCCCCAACGATCTACCATCGAACGTCACGGGTACCCCTAAGAAGCTACTTCCTGAAGCTGTCGCACATATCACAGAATGCGCTCCAGAAGTTCTCCTGCAGCAACTCGCCTCAAAGCAACTTACTTGCACCAACGTGATCAAAGCCTTCCTCCAGCGAGCCGGGCTCGCGTCCAGATTGACCAACTGTGTTACAGAACTTCTGCCAGAACGCGCCTTAGCCAGAGCTCAGTACCTCGACGACTTTCTCCACAAGCATGGCAGGCCCGTTGGACCCCTTCATGGCCTGCCAGTCAGCGTGAAAGAGCACATCGGCATGAGAGGTCTAGATCAGAATGGCGGCTTCATCTCTTGGGNTCTTGGGTTGGCAGAGTCGCACCCGATGATGCCCTCATCCTCAAATTTTTGTGGCGTGCTGGAGTGGTATTTTATGCCAGGACGACCGAGCCACAAACACTAATGCACCTGGAGACGTCCAATAACATCTATGGCGTAACAGTCAATCCATACAACTCTAGACTGACGAGTGGAGGTAGCAGTGGCGGCGAAGGAGCTCTATTGGGCATGAAAGGCAGCTGTCTTGGGATCGGAACTGACATTGGTATGGAACCCGCGGTCAGCTCGATCCTTTGCTGATCTCTGCTCGTAGGCGGCTCAATCCGTGTCCCTGCCGCGAACAATGGAGTGTTTGGCCTGCGTCCTACATCGTATCGATTGCCTTTGGAAGGCATTGTCGCAACAGTGCGTAGCCATGGCAGTCACCCGTGAAAGAGATGCTCTGACAATCAATCAGATGGTTGGTGAGGAATTGATCGTCCCAGTCGTCGGGCCCTTGGGACAAAGCCTTGAAGGTCTCAAGTTGTTCATGAAGAGCATAATCGACCAACAGCCGTGGCTCCACGACCCGTCACTTGTGCCCTTCCCATGGAAAGACAGCTCGACAGGGACCCTCCTTCGTCAGGGTGCAGATGGTCGCCGCAAGCTACGAGTCGGGCTTCTGAGTGACGATGGCATCGTCAAGCCGCATCCCCCAATACTCCGAGGCATCAAAACCGTTCTCGACCAGATCAAGGATCACCCGGACATTGAGATCATCGATTTTCCACCCTACAAGCACGACGAGGGCTGGCGCATTATCTCAACTCTGTACTTTGCCGACGGTGGCGTTGAAGAATACGAAGCCATTGACTCGTCTGGCGAACCTTGGCGCCCCCTGAGTACCTGGATCATCAAGGAGAACCCAAACGTGAAGACGTACACGCTCGGCCAGAGCTTCAAACTGGTTCTGAAGCGTGAGGGTTACAAGGCTGCTTACGCGAGACACTGGAATAGCATCGGCACCGGATTGTCAGGGCCAGAGTCCAATGACACTGTGTCGTTCACAGCAGATCAGCTAAAGGACAACATGGTCGACGTGATCCTGTGTCCGGCTGGAGCAGGCGCAGCGCCGCCATTAGACTGTTCGAGATACTGGTCTTACACTAGCCAGTGGAACTTGCTGGACTACCCAGCAGTCGTATTTCCCACAGGTCTTGCATGTGGAGCGGAAGACGTGGTCGAAAAGGACTACAAGCCGAGGAATGAACAGGATGCGTATAACTACAACCTCTGTGAGTAACGGCACCACTTACGATGGAAACTTTCGTACTAAAGCTTTACCCTCAGACAACCCAGATACGTACGCCGACGCACCGATTTCGTTGCAATTGGTCGGCCGTCGATATGAGGATGAAAAGCTTCTGGAAGCGCTTGACATGATTCTGGATGTTGCAGGATTGCCAAAGACGTCGAGAATGTCAACATCGTAATTCCCAAAACAAGGTTACTGCGACCAAGACTCTATTTTCGCTGGCCATGACTCCATAGACTCCACTTTCGTCATGCAATAAGCTTCCTTTTACTCGTCGCCCATCGAGCTCCTATGCGTCCCATTCACAGGCTGCAAGCTGGGTGGGGCCATTTGTTGCTGACTGTCTGCCACGAGGAAAGCGAGCTCGAGTGCTTGCTTCTCATTCAACCTCGGATCACAGTAGGTGTGATACGCCTCGCTCAAGTCCTTGTCCTCAAGGCCTTCACTTCCACCTGTGCACTCTGTGACAGCATCGCCGGTCAATTCGAGATGCACACCACCAAGGTACGATTTGCACTCAGTATGAATTCGCAGTGCTGCAGACAACTCTTCGAAGATATGCTGGAACGACCGAGTCTTGATGCCTTCCTCAGTCGAACGAGTGTTACCATGCATCGGGTCACATTGCCAGACAACCAAATGGCCTGTCTTGCGGACAGCTTCGATGTGCTTTGGAAGCATATCGTTGATCTTGTCCTTGCCATAACGAGTAATCAATGTGACTTTGCCAATCTCCTTGCGAGGGTTGACAAGGTCTAAGATCTGAACGAGGTCTTCTACTTCCGTTGTTGGACCGACCTTTATGCCGATTGGGTTTTCGACTCCTCGCGCATACTCGAGATGTGCGTGGTCGACCTGTCTGGTGCGATCACCAATCCAGATGAAGTGAGCGCTAGTATTGTAGTAGCCCGTGTCTTCGGCGGCTGGGATGTCGGAAGGCACAAAGCCAGCCTTCTTGAATGGAGATCCATTCGCCTGCGCAGAAGTCAATCGGATGGGTGGTACATCACGATTAGGCGGGTGTCTCAGCTTCCTCGTCAAGCCCTCTTCGT
This sequence comes from Zasmidium angulare, assembly GCA_002786045.1. Taxonomy (NCBI): domain Eukaryota; kingdom Fungi; phylum Ascomycota; class Dothideomycetes; order Mycosphaerellales; family Mycosphaerellaceae; genus Zasmidium; species Zasmidium angulare. The sequence goes on from NHNX01000004.1 coordinate 841,665, forward strand.
ACGCCAATAGAAGCGCCTCGTGACTGGTGAAGAGGTCGACACTTTGCAATTGGCTCGATGTATCCGCACCCACCGTCTTCATGAACCGCAAGCTTCCAGAAATGCTCTCGACAATGCCGGTGTACTTCGCCAACAGAGCGGGATCTGTAACATGACCTAGACCCCAGTCCATAGGGTTGTGCAAATCCGCAATTCCAGAGGCAAGCTGTGCACGAACGTAATTGAGAGTCGCCGCCGAGTGGAAGTAGGCTTGAACCAGACGATCAGGATCAATCGTACGACCATCTGGAGGGTAGCCGTTCAGGATATCGCCTCTGTAGCTGGGAATTTCCTTGCCATCCACCGTCTCCGTTGGCTTACTTCTTGGCTTCGCGTACTGGCCTGCCATTCGGGCAATGCGGACCAGAGGCTTGTTGCCGCCCCAGATTAAAACAAGTGACATTTGGAGCAGCAATCTGATTTTCGAATCGATCGTGTCGGCGTGGCAGTAGTCGAAGCGCTCAGCACAGTCACCGCCTTGGAGCAGGAATGCCTTGCCCAAGGCTACATTCTTCAGCGCTCGTCTCAATGTCCAGATTTCTGTGGACGTGACTAGCGGAGGAACATGCCTGAGTTTGGCGAGTGCTAGCTCAACCAAAGCGTCATCTTCGTAGTTGACAGGCTGTGCTATAGGCTTGCTTCTCCAGGAGTCAGGCGTCCAATTGGATGTTGTTTTCGTGCCGTTGACGGATGTAATGTGGTCTTGGAAACTGATCTGGCGTTCGACACCGTTGGGGATCGCCATGGTAGGGTCAACTGAAAGTCAAGTTGGTGAGTGTAAAGAAGTGGACGGTCGAAAGAAAAAGTTGAGTGTGACTCCTCCGAAACGCTCCTGCGGTGTTGCTGGAGTATTTACGCTATTAGAACGCAAGTCAACGACAGTGACGACAGCTTGTTAGATGCGATGCTGAACGGCGCAAAAGAAGGAAAAACGCTGGTATCATCGACATACCGTTCAAGTTAGGTCTCGCAACAGTCTTTGCCGGAGAAGTCGCACGCGCATCTTCCTCCTCGACGAGCTGCATGTACCTAGGCACATTGTACCTATTTCTGTTCAGTACAGTGAGTGCCTCAGGCATCAACCCAACTTCGACCTCACTCCGCATGCCTCGAAGCATCTCCAGCACTTCCGCTGCACGATAGCAACCTGCTGCTCCTTATCCCTCTGCAACCAGTTCCAGATCTTGCGTGATCTGCACTGCCATGGCCGAGCCACAGCCATCCAACGTCCAGGAGGGTGCCGACCCGCCAGACGTCCTCCCCGCGAGCAATGAAGACCGCAAAGCAGCCGCAGCCCTCTCGTCTTTGGATGCGAAGGAAGACCAGGACGCGACTTCCAACAAGAAAGAGGTCGACTTGAAGGCTTTGGGAGAGGCGATGAAGAACCTTGAGCTCAGTCAGGGAACAAGCAAGAAGACCACGTCGAATGACACTGCCAAGAAGGAAGAAGCACCGAAGAAGCTCGTCAAGGTAGATGCTGCAGATGTCAGCTTGCTGGGTATGTGCATTGAATGAACGTGAGAGATAAGGGCATGATACTGATACATCTCGACTGTAGTGGACCAATTGGACATGCCCAAAGCGAAAGCTACGGATCTGCTACGTGCGCATGATGCCGACGCACTGAAGGCCATGAAAGCTTGGATAACTGCATCATGACGAGGCCATGAGAAGCTCAATCAGCATCGAGTGATTGATCGTGAATCGACCACCGCCAGATGTCCTTCACTCTGCGCCCGTAGAAGCCACCTAGCAATACCGGATCTCAGCCCATGATAACAGTTGGCCGAAAAGGCATTCGAGTCGGCTCGAATAGATGAGCTCAGACTCGCTGAGTTGAGTGGTTGCATTACATCGCGGGCCTAACTGCAAGAACGAAAGGCATGGGGAGCAATCGCTACATATCGATCAATCTGTACGATGGCATATACGAAAAGCACTTATAGCGAGTGCGGGTTATGGACAAACGACTGTACGAAAGACCACGACGCCCAACCTGACCCATTCAATCCACTCTCGGTCCATGTCGCAACCTTCAATTGCCGCCATTCCAGAAAGTCAACCGCCTGTTCTTCGCCGCTTCTTGTGATTTAAAATCCAGCTTCCTGACCTTATTCATAGGTGCAGTCTGCTGGATCAAAGAGTTTGGCGCTGCAAGATATGCTGGAGTGGCAGGCGATCCGTCGTCGCCAGAATTCTCCTTGTCTTCGACATTGACGGAAGTCGTCTTCTCATCTGGAGAGTTCATATTCAACGGCGTACGGCCCAAGGAGCTTCTTCCCAAGCTACTCTGCCGGTTGCGAAAGACGCTGCCTTTCACGTTGGTGAGGCTTATGGGCTCCATACTCTTGCGGCGACGCTTGGCAGTGCGTGGGGCATCGTCCACTTCCACGGCATAAGCTTCATCAGCTTCGGGCATCCGCGTGCCTTGCGCATCGCAATCTGTCACCCAGCGGCTATTGACGCAATGAATCTCCTTGCCAGTTCCGTTCTCTTCGACTCCCTTGTTGTGAATACGAAGGCGCTGCAGGGTAGTTGGAGATCCTTCTTTGTACACCACATGTGTGAGGCGCTCGCTGAAGGTCTTTGTGGTCTTTGCACCGAGACGCTGAAGAAGAGCAGCGAAAGCTGGCGTTGCACAGTCCCCATCGCTCGTGTACACTTCGACCAAAGCCACGACACCTCGTAAGGGTACCGAGGGATGTGGAGTCATTGGCATTTGTCCCGGCGTGAACGCGGGGGCCTTAAGTGGAGTCTTGATAGGAGTCCGCGATCCAGCGGGAGTAGATGCTTTGAGTGCCAGCTTTCTCAATGAAGCCTGTTTCTGTACAGTCGCAGGGCGCTTGGCCGGGCTTTGTGAAGGGGTGCGGAAACGTGATGCTGGCATAGCGGTCTTCGCATACTCCTTCCTGCGGTGTGGTAGGCCCGAGTGCTGGTGTGATGCAGGTTCCGGCGTCGCAGGCTGTTCAAAGACCTGTTGTATGGGCGTCTTATCGAGTTCCTCGTATGTCCTCTTCGATGGCAGGCCTGGAAAGCGTTCCTTCGAAGCCGACTTTACTGCTGTCTTTGCCGTCGGCACTGGAGTGTTTACGCTATGAGGGGCTTCGATGGCATCGTCGTACTGGCCCCGAGAAGGCATTGCAGGGAATCGTTCCTCCGAAGAAGTCTGGGTTGCTGCAGGAGGTTGAACCACATTATCGATGTCATACATGCTTCGGGATGGCAACCCTGGGAACCGCTCCTTGGATGGGTTGTTTCGAACCTCTGGGACACTCGTGGCAGGGGTCCTGGCGAAGAGCGTTCTTGAGATCGGTGTTTTAGCAAACGGAGTGCCGTTCTTTGCAGCTGAATGCCAAGCCAAAGGTACACTTGTTCCTGGCGTCTTCGCCAGAGCCGTCTTGCTGGCACGGGGTGTCTGGACCTGGACCTTGGTACTACCCGTACTCCTCAGGCCGTGCGCTGTGACTGGTCTTGGTGACATAGGAGCTTTCATTCGCCAAGAGGCTCTTGACGGGGTGGCTAAGCTAGAGATTCCAGCACCGTCTGAAGTGTTTGGTCTTACTCCTTCTCTCAAGAGTGTCCCTGGGTAGAGCTTCGCTGGCAGCGACTTACGCCTAGATGAGATCGTGGGCATGGCATACCGCGGAGTGTTGCACGCGACTGGGCGTTGCAGGTCGTTCAATGCAATGTCGAGCTCAGACACATCTCTCGCCGGGGTCGAGGGTATGTGGGAGATGATCGCCGCATCTTCAGTCTCGATCGGTGTATCTTCTCGTGTCTCATGCTCAAGGACAGCCTCTTCACGTGCCAAAACCGCATCCTCGGGCGGTCCTCTACCCTGAGTATCATTTGCATCCTCGTTCGTGAGATTTTCAATGTCCGGGCAGGCGTATGTGCTCGGGGCGTTGCTTAGCCGCCTTGACTCTGACAATGACTTGACGTCAATGAAGTCGCTCAAGTTCACAGTAGCATCCAGCGATTCGCGACCCGACCCTGTAACATTGGCCGGCTGATAGACTACTACATCGTCTCCATCTCGTGGCAAAGTCATTATGGGTGTGTCTAGATCTTGCTCAGCGCCAGCAACAGCATCTCGGTCGTCCTGGAAAGTTTGGGCCAATCCATTGACCATGCTCAGTCGATCGCCGTGTTCCACCTCGGGCAGGCCACGCGACAACGACATGTCGATTTCGAAGTTGAACGGAATAGTCGCATCCTGCCGGATGTTTTCCCACACAAGGGTCTCTGGCTTTGGTGTGATGGTCGGCATCTCATCAACCTGCATCGCCTCCTCGAGAACTGGTGTCTCTTCCAAAGTCGTTGCCGGTCGAGTTACGATGACACTGTCATTGGAATCGAAGGAGGCCTCACTTAACGAGACCGGGCTAGACTCCAGTTCGTCGTCAGTTACAATGATCGTCTCCTCCGAATCAATCATCTGATCTGCAGCTTCCTGATCCATCATCACGACATCATCGACCTCACTTAGTTGATCGGATGCCGCGTCTGAGCATGCTCCAGTGTCAGGTTTCGGCGTTGCGTCTACGTCGGTCGAAGTCGTTATGTTTTGCACACTCGCATCCGAACAGACATCTTCGACATCCGCGTGAACTTGTAACGGCGGACTCTCATCCTCAAGTGATTCCGTTCGATCGTCTTCGACATCTTTGGTATCCAGGTGCAAAGGCTGAAGTCTTGGAAAGACCATTGCTCGATCTCGAGCTCTAGACACCGTGGTTGATCCGATCTCTTCGTGAGGGACATCCGGCTGGCGATATGGCCTCGTGGTTTGTGGAGTACCTTGCTGCGTGCCAAGCACAGCAAAGCGCCTGGCCGGTGTCCTGGATGGCACACCAAGGTCGAGTGCGCGACTAGCTTTCTGGGTACCAAAACGTGGACTAGAGCGCTTCATGGGCGTCTTAGGACCACAGAGCTCATCTTGAGAAGTGTTGTTGGTGTGATCTTCATCCTCCACCTCATCTGCATCGTCTTCCTCTACTTCGCTTGCATCAGCCACCTCATCGTCAGTACCATCGAAGCTCAGACCAGTCCCATCAGATGGTGTGGTTGGCCTTGATGACGCCGGCGTCTCATCCTCGACCAGCGAGGGCTTTGCAGCTCGTCCACTTCCTGCTTTACTATTTGAAGCATTACCCAGCTTTTGTTTAGCAGCGCCTTTGTCTTTTAGCTCTACATTCGCCGCACTTGTTGCCGTCACTTCCGCATTCTCATCCGACACATTCCTTCTCTTCCTAGTCGTGGGTCTGCTAGGTGCCGCCGGTGCTTTCGCCTTGGACGCGACGCGAGTACCTTTCGCTGGAGCCTTGGAGACCTGAGTGATCTTCTTCGGCGAGAGTGGAGGGGCTCTTTCTTTGGCGGCTGTTGCACGGGTCGCACGAGTCGCTCGCGTGCTTGTCGCCGGAACAGGAGCGGGTGGCGGAAGATCAGGATTCTCGGTTTTGGTGGCTTTCGACTTCGCAGTGCCTGTACTGGCTGTCGGCTTTGTGGTCTTGGTGGCTGATTTCGCGGTTGTCTCCTTCTGCAGCACCTCGTCCTTTTTCGGGCGTGGTGCGGCTCGTTTCGCTGGCTCCGCTTTTGCAGGTTGGGCTCGTCGAGTGGCCTTTGGTTGAGGCTCTGCTACCTGTATCTCATCCTCTTCATCTTCGTCCAGCGGTTCGGGCTCTGCCTCAATCTTTTTCGAGCGGGTGGTTTTGGCCTTCGTCGCGGCCGGCGCGGCTTTTGCAGTCGCCTTGCGAACTGGCTTCTTCTGCAGTGTCGACGTCTTCTTATCGTCTGCGCCCGTGGTACGGGCGCCTCCTCGTGTTGATACCATTTTGCTGGTTGTAGGGTTGATGTTAGTACATGTATCTTCGACCAGAGCGCGTAGTCGGCTGAGGGAGTGTTGATCAGCTGGTTGCTGTGGTGACCGGGCCGAACCATCCCGTCCGGTCACGACGTCACCGAGCTCTGAGAGTCTCAGCGTGTGCGGAGCAGCGGCAATTCCATTGCAGCAATCGCATCAAAGTAGACGGCTGGTTTCTAAAAAAAAAAGCAGCGTTGGAAAGGCCCCGTCACGCGCCATCTAGTGCCAATGCAATGTACCTAGGTAAAGTACCAAAGCTTGCATGGTAGATGTCATTGAATATGGCCATCGTATGATCACTCTCCCATGATCCTGTTCCCACACAGCAGCTACTCTCATCTATACGAACGCTTTCCCAGCCATTCGCAGTCGGTGGATACAGGTCAAACGTGGTGGTCGTCGGGATTGAGCCTTTCGAAGGGCTGTCAGGCGAAATGGCGACCTCAAATCAGCATGACCTTGAGTGCTTGACGATACAGGAGCTTGAACGACATGCACACGACCTCATGGACAAGCAGACTCGAGATTATTACAACGAAGGAGCAGACTCCGGATCTACTTTGAGAGAAAACACTACCGCATACCAGAAATACCGAATCAGACCCAGAGTCTTGCGAGATGTTTCGTCAGTTGACACTAGCGTAAACATCTTCGGCCACAAGAACAGCGTCCCTTTGGGAGTTGCCCCCACTGCAATGCAATGCCTTGCCCACTCAGATGGAGAGATCGGTACCGCCAACGCCTGCAAAAAGGCTGGAGTCGTCATGGGCTTGTCGAGCTTTGCAACAAAGTCACTCGAAGAGGTCGCAGAAGCCAGCGAGGAGAACCCTCGTGTCTTACAACTCTATCTCTTTGAGGACAAGGAGCATAGCAGAAAGTTAATTCAACGCGCAAAGAAGGCTGGTTTCAAAGCGGTGTTTTTGACGGTCGACACACCTTTCTTGGGCAGGAGGAATTTGGAGATTCGAAACCAGTTCAAGTTGCCACCGCATTTCAAAGTAGGCCTTCTTGACCACCTCCACGGCGTGGACGGATGGATAGAATTCGACATATACTGTATGCTGACCCGTTCCCAGGTGGCAAACTTCGCCGAAGATAGCACCGGTCCTTCAGAAGAGACTGATAGCAGACCATCACTCAAACGACATTCGAGCCAAGCAGGCTACCATGACGGCCAAAACTGGGTCTCACCGAGCGGACCCGTCACCTTTCACAGTCATGCCGCCAACCCCACTCTAACCTGGTACGTAAAGCGAAGGCTATAAGGCATTCCTATTCGTGTCTGAGACATGCTGACCTTCTACCCTGCGCTTTTAGGGAGAAGGATATTGACTGGCTCAAGTCCGAATGTCAACCTGAGATGCAAGTATGGGTGAAGGGTATAGCAACGGGAGATGACGCGATTCTGGCTCTGCACCACGGCGTCGACGGTATCGTAGTCTCAAACCATGGTGGAAGGCAGCTCAATGGTGCACTCGCGACCATCGATGCCTTGCCTGAAATCGGTATGTAACATCATCGCTCGCGATTTTCTCGTCGTATTGACGCAGAATCAGTGGCAGCTGTTGGCGGTAAGATACCAATCCACGTCGACGGAGGCATCAGACATGGCACCGACGTCTTCAAGGCGCTGGCGCTTGGAGCCGACTTCGTCTGGATTGGCAGGCCAGTCCTGTGGGGCCTCGCATACAAAGGCCAAGCAGGTGTAGAACTGGCTCTCAAGCTATTCAGCGATGAGATCCGTCTCTGCATGGCCCTGGCTGGGACTTTGAAGGTGTCCGACATCTCGAAGGAATATCTCGTCAAGATTGACACAAGTGGATTTGTTTCTCGACTCTAATGATCTACGGGGTATCTTTTGTATAGCACATGTACATCGTTGAGGGCATCAAGCGTTTGAGTACCTATCGTCAGTTGGTAGATGGCCGCTCCGCTGTCGAAGCGCTAGGAGAAGAACGACTTTTTCCCTTTCTTGTTGGTCTCGCCGCTTCTTTTACTGGTGTTCGAGTCGTTCCCCAGCCGTCCGCGTTTCCTCTTCGCCGTGGTTGTCTGCATGAGGGGATGAACAACAGGCTCCGACCCTATCGGCTCGCTTACAATCTCCTTGATTGTTTGGCGAGACAAACATCCGTCAATGTGGGCATTGAACGCCTTTTCGTCCGCGGCTTGTGGAATACCGCAAATGGGACAATACCACTGCTCAGGTGGGTTATTCTCAGGCTCTCCGAGCTTTGCTTCTTCTTCCAGGACTGACCGCCACGCAAAGCCATTGCCGTACCTGCGATAGTCCGATGGTGTGCCATCTGGATTATATGACGTCCTCTCGGGTGATTTGACTCTCTCATACTCTTGTGAGAGTTGCTCCAACGCTGCCATGTCATCTTCGCGCTCTTGCCGAGCAGCGTTCTCGAAGTCCATGTCGGGCCACCTTTGCCAGCCGTCGTCGTCAACTTCAAAGTCTGTCGATGGATTGGTTGCAACCGCCGACGGCTTTGTCCCTTGACGAGCCCGTCCAAAGAAGTCAACATCGCCTTTCTTCGTGGATACCAAGTGTGTGCAGCGCAGTCCCATGAGTCGCAACTTCATGCCTGGCATCTCCTTTTGAAGCTTCGCGAGCATTGGCAAACTGAAATGGTAGAGGTCGTCTGCCGTGTAAACAGCCTTTGGTGGTTGGACCTGACGTGTGAAGACCTCATACGTATGTAACTTGATCTTCAGCACCAACGTGCGGCCTTTGAACTCTGTACGCTGCAAGTCTTTTTCCAATTCATCAGCTGTCCATCTCAGCTTCTGACGCATCTCATTCGCATCGGACATATCATGAAATGTCGATTCAGTTCCCACGCTTTTTCGCTCGTGCTCTTCTGCAGGTCTTACATCCGTCCTTCCAAGACCAAGATGTACGCCTATCAGGAACTCAAAAGTCTTCTCACCGAATAAGCGGTTTAGAAGATGTCTCTGAGCATAAATGTCTCCACAAGTCTTAATGCCGATAGCATCCAGTTCCCGCTCCAACACTCTTCCAATGCCATTTACTTTGCGGGTCGGCAGGTCTCTCATAAAGTGAAGGATTGAGGTACGGTCCGGACTCAATCGATATTGTCCATTTGGTTTGTTTTTGTCGCTGCAGATTTTGGCAAGCCTTGCATTAGCCGCGATGCCAGCAGAGATGGTGATCTTGGCTTCTTGGAAGACTTGAGCTCTCATTTGACTCACAGCATCCTCGGGCTCCATGTCATGGTCCTTGCAATACTGGGTGATGTTCAAATATGCCTCGTCGATACTGGCCGATTCGAAACGTGGGTCGTATAGGGCCAGAACGGCACGAACTTCCTTGGCTTTTGCCGTGTACTTGTCGAAGTTGAGTGGCAAATGGATGAGACTTGGACAGAGCTTGTCCGCGACAAATCCTGCCATGCCACTTCGACATCCAAATTTGCGGGCGACATAATTGCATGTAGTGAGAACACCCATGCCCACTGCGAACGGCAACTCCTTCAGCTCTGGTCGGTCTAGCTCCTCGACCGCCGCATAAAAAGCATCGCAGTCTACGTGTACGATCACTTGAGTCAAATCTCGACCGTACTCCAGCTCGTTGATGTGATCGTCCGCCTTCTTGATGTCAGTCTTGAGACCGCCCTGCGCGTGTATGCGTTCCAACTCGCGTTTCCTAGCCAGGATCTGGGATATCTTCTGCGTCAAGCCTTTGTCCTTCACCTCTTCGTTATTGAAGTATTTGCTCCCCTTCGAAGCTTCATATATGATCTCGCTGATCTTCTTCTGGTCGACTCCATCTTGACCCGACTTCGTCAATGAAGGGCCCAGCAAATGGTACTTAAGGCTATGGTGCTGCGATGCCTGTGGAAGCTCGTTCACCGGATTACCCAGGGTTGCATCATCGCATTTGTCGGACGCAGTACATGTATCCTCCGCTGCTGCGTCGACATCGGTCATCGTGACATGGCGGCCGTGGGAGCGGTGGTTGTCGTGGTCATTTTTGGTTGAAGGTCGTCGTGTGATGAGGTACATGTACGCGACGCGACTAGTGACGTCGATCTCGTCGCGCGATCGCAAGTGCCGGGCCGAAGCGCTCGCGCAACAAGCATATCCCTGCAATTCGAGCGAGTCCGAAGTCGACCTGGGAGACGACGACAATAACACAACAACAACCCTCTGCACAGTGCACCGCACTGACTCACCGATAATCTGCGACCGACTCCTCGAATCTCCCACGACCCACTGCTGCGCACCACTGCCAATATCGAAGAGCGCATCCCGCCGAATACAACCCGGGAGACGTCGCATCGAACCCTTTCACATGTCAACATCTCTGGAAGCTCGATCAGAGCGTGGGCGGTGAACTTGTGACAACAACACCATACGCGAGCTTGCGGCGCTTCCAGCCTGCGCGACGTTGGACGGCGTGCAAATGCGGCTTCAACGTCGGTGACGGTGACATCCGCAATGTCGTCGGACCGCAACACCAACCGCCCACTGAAGCCCGCCCTTGCTTCAAGCAGGACTGCAAGAACACCGCTAGCCCCGCGCATTGCTGGCAATGCCACCGCTACTCCCACTGCCGCAAGGCCCGCCGCGCCCAGATTACCCACTGGTAGAGTCCCAGCTGTGTCACCACGGGTCAAGTCGCAAGACGAGACGTCTCCAAAGCCACCCTCGGGAACGCTCAGTGTCACACCGCGTGGATATGGAAGAAGAGCCGGGGATGGAATACAGACATCTCCAAGCCAGGATGAATTGCTCGGTGATCCGAGGGTACGAGGCCCCCTTGGGATCAAAGAAACGATGTCAAGTCGAAGCAGTGCCGTCAGTGGGGTCAGTCCGGGACTCGCTGTAATGCAGAGCACATCACGGCCAGGCAGACCGAAGAGCGCGGTTGGCGACGGCTTGGCCAAGTCGCCACCGTTAGTACGTTCGCCTGGGTATTCCGACCTGAACAGTTCAGCGAAAGACAACATCGAAAGTCGCTTCTTCCATGCGAGCGATGTGCAGAAGCATGAGCCGGCTCCAAAGAAGCCAGAGTCAAAGAAGGGCCCGACTTTCTTCTATGCAGATGGCAAAGAGGATGCGTCATCTGCGCCGCCTCTGAAGGCTCCTTCACCAGTCCTGTCAGCAGTGTCCGAGAAGCGATCGTCCAACCCTTGGACAAAGCCAGAGATGGGTTCGAATCCATCGAAAAGCCCACCCATGTTGTCTCCCTCTCTTACCGCTGCTTCTGCAGGTACTCCATTCTTTGCGGCGCCGGCGACACCACAATCACAACTTCGTTCACCGTCTCCTAGTAGAGAGAACATTCATTTATCTTACCGCAAAGGTGCTTCTCAAATCTTTGGAACCCGTCCGTCTCCGTCAAGCACTGCTGCGACGAGCATGCCACTCGCACAGCTTGGACCAGATCCACAACGGCCGAGCATTGTTGCACTACACCGCAAATCCACCAGTCTTTCGTCGATCGAATCTGGCAGCTCCCAGCAGGCACGAAGACGATCGGCAACTTCAGCGGAAAACGGCCACGCGAACTCACCACTCACTCATGAGATCAAGGACGCCAAGCTACCTCGAATCACCAGCCCTCCAGGCGATTTGCCCTCGATTGATACATCCCTAGCGTCGCCAGCACTTATTGGATCGCCACAACAGACCGCGCTGAGTCCCACGAAGCATGCCGCCGAACTTGCTGCGGATGCGAGGCGAGAAAGGAAGGTCCTCGATCTGGAAATCTCGAATAGTTCACTTCTTGCGATCAACGCTAGTCTGGAGCGAGAGTTGCGCCGACAGAAAGCTGAATTGAAGCGTTTTAGACGATTATCTCGCGCTGGGCGATTGTCCATGCCAAGGAATGAACTCAGTGGTCGAAGATCTGACGGCCTGAGCACACTAGGAGAAGATGATTTCGACGATGACGAAGATGATGGTATGAGCGCTGCTGGACTTGCCGATGATGCAGACGATGTGAGTGATTCGGAGGATGATAGCTTATTGAGCGGAGGAGGACCCCGATCCCCAGGCTCCCAGAGCAACAAGGAACAGGATCGATTGGCGAAAGATGAGAAACGACTTAGAGTTGACCTCGCGAGGCATAAAGAACTTCTTGTGCAAAGTCAGGCCATGAATCAGAGCATCAAGCGATGCATGTACGCCACCGAAGAGATGCTCAGGGAGGGCAAAGCGGCTCTACAATACAACGTGAGAGTGTCGGACGTCAAATTGGGTGGTCGAATCCTCGCGGGAAATGACGATGATGAAGAGATCGAAGTTGACGACAATGTCACTGACGATGGGATGGAGACCGCAAAGGGCCTAATCGATGTTTGGCGAGGAATTCGGACAAACGTTGAAGGTTCTGAAGGTTCCGGCGACCGTGATTCTGGCATTGAAGTGGACAAACCTTTGAGCCATGTCCGACTCTCGAACATCACGAGCACGTCGCATGATTCTGGGCGACCACCGGGAGACTCGATGCAAGCTCTCACTCCCCTCTCCGATTTGGCAGATGGCACTGGGATAGATATCGATATGACTTCGATGAATGAATCTTCGTAGGGTGAAGCGTTCGCGAAGGCCAAGACTCTCCCCTTGACACACGTTCGGCGACCCAAAGACAGCCGTCTACGCAGCAGTCTTGGGAGCGGATACTAGAGATCAGGCATCCAGCCCGCCCGTGGAGAGGTCTCATTTATGTTCCACCGACTTGGAGAGGACATCTGGCTTCCTGGTGTTCGGCTCGAAACCACGACGCAGATCTGGAAGAGGGGCGTTGCAACGTTGCAGGAGTACAGCGCAAGCGCCAGACTCTATCGAGTTCTCAAGTACGCTTTTCGCAGCTTCATGGATTGTTATGTTTTGAGGAAACGGCCGAGAAAAGAGATACCCTGCTGCTGGCGCCATCGCTCGCGTCTTGCTTTTTTTGAACACATGTAAACAGCACTACCCGCAAGATACCCCATTTCGTTTGTTTGGGTATTGCGCCCGCCCTGTACTGGGCGTCGATGGGAGGACTTGCTTGGATCGCTTGTGGCTCGCAGTGAAGTGAGGAGTACTGGCTTTTCTTTGTGCACATGGCGGTGTTAGGATACCCGGGTCGTTAGAGCCGTTTCTAGATGGCAGTGTTTGGGAGGCCAAGGGAGGCCTCTGACAATTCCACTCCAATTGATGTGATGAGCTAGTGTCACTAAAGTAGCGCTCTTTTTCAACGAACTGTTCATTACGCCAGTTATCTGCAATTGCCTGCGACTACTATTCCACTCTGTGCGGGTGTTGGAGACGTCTTCGATGGAGGAATGGGCAACTTCGAGTGCCGAAAGAGGAAGGCGCAAATGCCGATCAATTCTTTCAACATTTGGTCTTCAGCTGCCTGGCTTCTGATCACACAGACTTGAAGAAGCAACTACCTTAGGATCATACCGCTGGAGGTAAGGACATTACAAACTCCCATGTCCCTTTTTGCTGTCCTGTGCATTCCGGAAACAGTATCACATGCACGCTCACTATCTTCAGCTTCAGCTCCTCTATCCTCCTTCGCCATAACTTTTGATCTGACAGTGAACTCGTAGGCCATCGAAATGACACATTGAGCCTATCTGCGGTGCTAGAAATTCGGGTTTGGGCGCATGCATGCGGACTTTGGGACGGGGACGATGAGTCTGAGCGCCTTCACCAGCCGACCCGGTCTCAGAGATCGCCGGGACTGGTACATTGCCTTAACGGCACCAGTGATTGGATTCCTCGCAGCGAAGTTGGTCGCCGATCTCATCTCTGCTGCCAGATACAACGGCGTGCCGCGACGGCCTCACATCTATCGTGCTCCAAGACAGCAGCTCCTCAAGACTGGAGACCCGGAGGACATCCCTTATCCACCGGATGCCTTGCCAGGAGGTCGCGATGTGGAAACCCCCTTTGGAAATACCAGAGTCTACGAGTGGGGACCAGAGGTAGGCCGCAAGATCTTGCTCATCCATGGAATCTCGACGCCATGTGTTGTTTTCGCTCGCCTTGCGAACCGGTTGGCGGAGTTGTCACACCGCGTGTTACTTTTGGACCTTGCTGGAAGGGGGTACTCAGACGCTCCTGACCCTAGTGTTTACAGGCAAGACATTGGCCTCTTCAGCTCGCAGATCTTTGCGGCGCTTTCTTCGTCCAAGGTCGACTGGACAGATGGCTTCACAGTGGTTGGATACTCCTTAGGGGGAGGAATTGCAGCGGATTTCACCTCCTACTACCCGAACCTGGTAGAAAGTCTGGTCATGATCTGCCCTGGTGGCGTCACCCGTCCTTTCAAGATCAGCGCTATGAGTAAGCTCATGTACAATGCACTGTTGCCAGACTGGGTAGTCAACTGGTGGGTGGAGAGGAAGTTGAAGGCGGCGAGTGAGACCAAGCCAAGCGAACGAAAAGCTAGGGGTAAAGTGGATGTCATCGACGCTGTGGCGGAGGAGATACCAGACGACCATCGAGCACATGCTGAGAACAGCGCGTTCCCTATTTTCAAGGATCGAGCCAATACCTCAGCAGCAACGACGGTGGCGTGGCAAATCGGTGTACATCCGGGTTTCGTTCCATCGTTTGTCAGTTCTGTCAAATATGCACCCATCCATGACGGGCACGAACGATGGAGAAGAATCGGACAGAGATGCGATAAGATGCGGAGTTCTAGTCCTCTAAGTCGGGGATTGAAAGAGGGTAAAGTGCTTCTGTTACTTGGCCAGCAGGACATTGTGATTTCTTCCACAGAAACCGCCGAGGACGCCGCGTCTGTGCTGGGCGAGCACAACATCTGTACGAGGATTTTGCAAGGAGGCCATGATCTGCCGATCACAAATAGCGAGGACTGCGTTCAAGTAATGGCGGACTTCTGGGCTGGTTCGATGTGACCACTTATTGTCATGGGATTTGTGTCAGCGTTCTAGCGCTTACTGCACACATAGATGAATGAATAGATCATAGAGACCCAAATGCTTGCGCTTGTGGTGGTGTACACTTTCTGTGATGCAAGTCTGGAGAACGGGTCGATACTATGCGAATTCGGTTGCAGCCAAGGCAGCATGTTGGATACGATGGGGATTCAAGCATCTCGAGACATGAAACATGTGAGAGCAAGCGAAGAGGAAAAGGCTCCTACCTTGAACATTCACTCACTCGACTTTCGCCAAGACGAGCCAGCCACCGTATATTCCGGTCTACGGCACGACATGCCTGTCATATGTCTTTCATACAGCAAGACTTTTGTGAAAGCTTCGTCGTGGCAGTGTCGTTCTTCGCTGCCGCTGGTGGTGCCCTCATGCTCCGAGGAGATTGCAAGGCAAGCTACGTGATACAGTCGATCCTGAAGGAGTCAATTTTGAAGGTCGTCTGTATTTGGAGCGGGCCTAGTGAGACGGTATGAGGGTGAGATGTCTGAAGACATGCCCAGGCCCAGCATGTATACGCTGTCGAAGAGAGCGGCAGAAGTGCTGCGCTAGCCGATATCGTTGGCGAAGCGTGCTCCTTAGGTATTGATGATGTATTTCTGTCCATCTTGGAACACGCGTAACTACCCTGTGACGACTTCTTCGCCGACGAGAGGGTATCAGAGGTCACCGAGGATCTGGTTATGGTATGGATTTACATCACCTGCGGTACTGAAGACCTCTCAGAAACAGATAACGGTCGGGTTGTCGTGGCTAGAAAGCGCAGTGGACGAAACGGAGGCTGAAACGCTCAAGCAGCAGCCGTAGTAGCGGCGTTGAGTCTGTAGAATGTACATAGATGTACATTTCTCGCGTTCTCGCAGAAGTATCGTGCGGCATGGCACGGAAGTGGCAAAAGTCTTCCAACCCTGCCACGGACACCAGGTATAGCTGGCCATAGCTATGACACCAGGAGAGATCGGCGTGTGTCGCTAAGGCGGGTGCTGTGACAATGGCTCGGGAAATCTCTCAAGTTGATATCATGGCAACGATAGAGTTCTGAGGTCGAGTAATGCGGACGGCGTGAGGTTGACCAGGTCTGCTCATCAAGGGCTGTTATCACCAGACATGCTCGAGAGCAGCAAGTGCTCACGAACAGACCGACCGCCACATATGCGGTTGCATCAGAAACGGATAATGCAATGCGCGGCGGACCACATGTTCGTGGGGTTTGCCATATCTCTGTGCCGTGAGTCGTTGTGCCGTTTATGTGCACTGAATCATGGTCAGATGTCGGTCTCAGTCAGCTGTCCCAGCGCTGGCAGTTGTTGGTCCTTGGAGCTATGGCATTGGCAGTAAAACTGTAATGCGTGAGTTCAATAGCTCGAGTCCTCGAACCTGTTCCTGCGAAGTCGCGGCGAAAGGGTGGAGTGATTGATGGGGAGGGTCCCTCGATGCAGTGCCTCGCGAACAGCAGAGGATCAACCCTGCTGCACACCACAGCGGCATGTCTGGCCTGGCCTGACGACGCGCTGAGGTGAGGTCGCGGCGCGTGAGAGATGACACAATAGCAGAGGCATCGGTCCATGCACGCCCGGGCTGCTCTACGCCAGCCGCCGTCTTGCAGCAGCAGCCCTGGAGCGGCGAATTCGTAGCGATATGGAGCAGAGGAGAGGTACCTGAGGAGCGTGACCAAGCGTGACTTTGTCCCACACCGGCAGAAGCGGAGGCCCTGGACCAGGCGCTGCCGACTTGGCACGTTGGCAGGACGCAGAAAACAAGGCATCGAGGGCCATGAGCTGGCTTCAGCTGCGCCACAGCTCCAAGCGTCGAGAGAAGCGAAAGTGAATGCCACCGCCTGCAAGTCCACACGTCTCGTCTCGTCTCCAGCCCCGGACATGCCCGCCGACCGCAATGACGCGCGCGCTCGAAAACGCGACGTGAGCACGCGATGTCGTGGGAGCTAAAAGCGTTTAAGCTCACGCTGTGGCTTGATACAGACCTGGCCACCGGAGCGTTTGATGAGCTGGAACTGGAACTGGACATGTGGAAGTGGCGGGTGTTTGATGATGATTGATGTGATGAGTCGCGAAGCCGGTGCAAGCGACGTGCAGCGATTGCGGTACGCCCTGGGCGAATACCCTCCATCTTATCATTGGCATCGCCGCCATCCGTCGTGGTTGTTGGGTTCTCCAAGGCGCCGGACAAAGCCACCGCGCTCTGCGAGAGAGCACATCCCGGGTACGCGACCGATCTCAATCACTCTCAGGAGGGTTTCTTGCACGACTGAATTATTGCTCCGCTCCGTGCCCAGCTGGCGCCAGCCAGACCAAGTGACATGCTGCAGTTAGGCGAGGTGCAGACAGCAACGACGAGCCATTCGAGCATCTGCTGCGCTGCAGAGAAGGGCCGTATCTGTGTTTTCCACATCTCGTAAAGTGCCAAATGTGAGCTGCCTCCAAACGGCTAGCTGACTGCGGCGATCTTAAGAGGCACGCCGCACCACCGGTGAGGTATCGTGGGTATCTCTCTTCCGAGCCGCTTTGGTTAGAGTTGCGGAGGATGAGCGTGAAGGCTGACACGGCCGGTCGACTGGACGTTGTTGCTGCGGAGAACGCAATCAAAGCCGCTTGGCGTGGCAATGGTGAGAAGTAGTGATTGTACGCAGGCCAAAAGCAGAAGGCGTCTTTTGCTCCAGACTCTTAGCTGCTCAAAAGGGCCTCAAATCGAGATCTGGTTGTCCAAGTTCCTGCGACGCCTCTGAACCCCTTCTTCGACGAGTTCAGGGTTCACTGTCCCTGAAACTCTGAAAGCCTTGCTTGAGGAAGCGTTCACATGCCACAGCTCTCAACCTCACCTCACCTGGCGGTGCACATAGTACGTATCTGCTGCGCCTGAGACCAGCAGTGGGCGAGAGGACTTATGCAGTCTAATGTATGCATGTGCACGACTGACAGCCGCCGTACGTCATCCATACTCGTTACAGAGCACGCGACAGTGGCACAACACGCGTAGATTGCCCATGAAATTTTGCCGGCCTACTAGTCGTGTTGTAGCGTGCAGGTGCTGAGCAACGTTGTCTCAATCCGCCTGCTGACACTCAAGCCCGTTCGTGGCCAGGCCGCTTCACCGTAACGGCGTTGCCACGGCAGGCGGGAAAAAATTACATACTGTCTTGGTGGAAGCGAGCAGACGGCGCAAGGGAGAAAAAGTTGAGAGCATGGAGAAGCGTGACGCTGTATTACTATGGGCTCCGCAACGAGGATTTGCGTTTCAACGTCGCGCCTGTACTCGCCGAGGGACCGAATAATGACCTCAAGCTCGTCGAGTACACGGTCAGCGTGGAACAGCCGGCGGCTGCGGTGCGTGCTGCAGGCACGGGTGAGAGACGAGCCCAGGAGCCCAGAAAGCATTGGATCTACGGCAGCAAGCAAACAATTGTGCGACGGTGGTCGAGTGCGAGGGCGGGATTTGGTGGACGGTAACGAGGGTTATGCAGCGTCTGATGGCTTGCTTCATCGTGCAGCGGAACCCTGGGCGGAGAGGCGGGCGAGGGCATCATCAGCAGCAGCGCCGGAAGCACAACGTGTACGAGGCGCCTAAGCAGCCACCGGCGGGGAGTGGACTGGACGATGCAAATGACGAGGTGCGTCCTGGTGCCAGACTCGTGTCTGATCTGAGGATGAGAGGGAGAGAACGCGTCTGAGACGGCACGCGGCTGTCTGCATCCCAGAGTGCTGGGTGACTTGGCTCCCATGCAGCTGCCAGGATGGCGTAGCCAGACGAGCGAGGATGAGTGGCCGAGAGCACTTCCTCCCCGGGCGAGCTGCTAACCTTCCGCGCACCTAGCTGCAGACGGGAGCAGGGTCTGTATGCGGCGGTGATTCGACGTCGAGCGACGGCGGGTGGGCCTGGACGCAGCAGCAGCAGCAGTGGCAGCGCTGTCAGAATCAATGTCAGATGTCGGTGGTGCGGCGAGGCGGGCGTGTGGGTGAGCGTGTGTGTGTGAGAGGAACAGGACAGGATAGGGACGAGTCGTGTGCCGGGCATGAGTCGGCGGCGAGCGGATAACGACGCTGCAGCCAGACAGCTACCATGTCTCGTGGTGCCGCGCGGGCAATGAAGGAGTGGTTTGATTGACACTGGCACAGCACAGATAGTAAGGTACAGTGCTGGCGTCGTCAAACACGACCGACGGGAGTGGCTCGCAGCGCAGCGGGCGCTGGCGTATGTATGGGCAAGGATGCGCTCTTGCAAGGAAGAGGGACAGACAGCAGCCAGCCAGCCAGCGGGCTAGCACCACTCGGGCGCTGCGAAGTTAAATCCAATCCACCAGCGCGCTGGGCCCCATCGAGCGGCACTGGACTGGGCGCGGACCTAGCCTGACCTGACCTGACCCACCCAGCATCGCATCGCGTTTGTGCAGCAGCGTTTCGTCTCGCTCACAGGCCCCCATCACCTCCTTCTCTCCCTCCGCCCTCCTCTTCTGTCCACGCTCTCATTTTGCAATGGAGCCTTGAGCAACAGGGAGCTGTACATTTGCCAGAGACCGCCCGCGTCTTCGGCAAAGTCGCTCGCTGCCCTCCGGGACCTCCTTGCCGCCTCGTCAAACGGTGTCGTGACCATTGCAGAGTCTTTCCATCGTGGACTGTGCGTGGCCAGCCTGCACACTCCAACACACCTCGCCGTCTTAACCTCGTCGACCTCTCCTCTTCGTTGATCGTAGAGCCCATCGACGCCCTCCTCACGCCGCCTCCATCCTCCGCCCGAACCCTCCCTCCGCCTGATCCTGAGCACCGCACTCGAGCACCGGCCTCGTTGCATTGAGAAAAGGTAAGACCAAGAGCAGTCGAGATGAGATGCAGAGACGAGAATCCCCAATCCAGGCATTGGCAACCGCTGCAAATGCCACACGAGAGACCTGGATTCCACCCCTGGGGCGGAGGTTGGCACGTATCGCGTGCCTCCTCCAATCCGCCCCCTCCACGGCTTAGCAACCCAAGGTCTGGAATTTGCCATTGGAACTTCACCACCATCAACTTGAACATATCCCCCTTGATGAACAGACTCGACTGCACGCACGGGTTGGATAGCGGGGCTTGGAAGTGACAGCTCGGTTGATGGGCCTCAGCTCTGACCCTGGACTTGATCAGGTGTTCATCCTCAAAGAGTCCGGGCAATTGAGATCCATCAACACATGCTCCAGACGCACATCTCGATTGCTCATTCACATCATCAACAAGACGTTGCCTATTGTTCGTCATCCAACCAACTGTTCTGGCGAATCCACTTGGTCATCCCGGACCCACACCACCTTTCAGTAACCGAAAACCTCAACCTCGACGAAGTGAGATTGCTCTCTGCATTCCTTCAAACTGCTGGACCCCACCCTTCAATGCCTGTGTAAATTGCCCTGACCCCAACATTTGGTGTCGCGTGACTGGAAACCATAGACGTTCTGGAACTCTTCTCTGCATCCAACGGCACAATTCTCTCTCGAACCAGTACGTTTGCTAACAAGTCTTCTCAACAGCAATCACAACCGCAGTCATCCTTGACCACCGTGCACGTCGACAACAGAGCAGGTCCATTTCTCGCTGTTGACAGAAAAGGTCTTCCTCGGCCCGTCATCGAGGTACGTCGGTATCTATCCGCGATTCCACGGCAGCATGCTCCTTGCTCGATCGTTCATTGCTGTCCAAAGAGGGCAAGGCTAAGCATTCCCCAGACTCTTCACGGAGGCTTTGCTAGATCGTCGACCACACCAGCATTCACTACCGACAGCGGAGGCGTTAGTTCGTTCTCTACGTCCAGTGAAGGTCCAACCGAGCAACCGAGAACAATCTTGACGAAACCCCTGCCCAATCAACTTCGTCGTCGTGGCTCGCAAGGAGACTATTCGTTCTTCAAACCGACATATCGTGCCACGCCCACACCCACGGCCATTCTAGTAGCTCTCTGTAATCTAATTCCCAAGGTATGCACCCTGCCCTGGCAATCAGCCTTACATCAAGCCATTGGCGATGACGCCCCAGCATGGGACACGAAGGAGGCTGACACGTTCCAGACACCATTCGAGCGACTGTCTATAACCCGCACCTCAGACGTCCATTTGTCGACGGTCCCTGTTCTAGACTGTTCATTCTTTTGGCTCTCCGTTACCAACTAATTACAATCCTTTACGACACGCCCATCGCACGGGCACACACTCTTTAATAGTTCACCTGCTGAACACACGCTCCTTTGCACAAACGCTGCGACTCGTCAATCCTGGAGACCTGACAGTCTGTTCACTCAACCTCCACCTTGGATCAGTCTCAAAATGGCCTATCAACAACATCCTCAACAGGTTCCGGCCCCACGGACCTTTCCGGTATTCGGCTACTGTGATTCCTACTTCGTAGAGAATCATGACGACGATGAAGGAATCTACGCGCGGGCTGCTGCAGAACGTGATCGTGTCAGGAACGTCGCCAAGCTTCGACAAAAGGCTCTCGGCGAGGAACTCTCCCGTTTCACGGCCGATGAGTACCAAGACGACGTACTCGATCACATGGAGCACATGGAAGCTGAGACCATGCCTGACATCCAATCCATCGAGATTCAGACTGAGATTCAATGGTTTATGAGGCCGTATCTCCTGGACTTCTTGCTGGAAGCTCACCATGCTTTCCAGTTGCTGCCAGAGACGCTTCACTTGGCAGTCAACTTGCTCGATCGATACTGTTCGAAACGTGTAGTGTACAAGAGACACTACCAACTCGTTGGATGCGCTGCCCTGCTCATCGCCGCGAAGTATGGCGACCGCAAGGAACGAGTTCCTACCATCAGAGAGTTGAAGTCGATGTGCTGCTCATTATACGATGATGACATGTTCACGCAGATGGAGTGGCACGTCCTGCAAACCCTCAACTGGGTTATCGGCCACCCGACCATCACAAGCTTCCTGCAGCTCGCTTTGACTGAAGTCGCCTTCGACCCCGAACTCGAGCACATGTCCTGGTATATCTCGGAACTGGCCCTCTATCATAAAGAGTTCATCCCAGTTCGACCATCAGTCATGGCTCGATCCTGCCTGGCATTAGCACGATGCATCTTGGCGCGGCAACAATCACGATATGAGGACTGGTCGGCACGATACGATCCTCAAGTGGTCTTGAACCTCTCGAACCACTTGGGTCATCCTTCCCAAGCACTCTTGAGAAAGTATTCATCGCCTCATCTCTCATCAGCTTCGACCACGATAGAAATGTTCCTCAAGCATCAAGCTATGCTTGCTCGACAAGTGGTGCAAGCACCAGTGAACGACCTACCACCCATGGAAGTCGACCCGGCGCCATCCGCCTACCTCACGCCACAGACGCCGCAAAAGCCTGGCTACACTGCTGGCGTGCAAATACACGGCATGCTGACCCCCCCTATCACGCCGGACAAAGATCATCTGATCGCAGTCAATCCGAGCTATGGGACTGGCCCACGAGTAGTGCCCCAGTGCACACCGACACCGCCGCCGACTGGAGGGCAACACATGAGCTTCCCAGTACCTCCTCAGCAGTACATGCCACAACCGCAGTTTGTCCAATGAAGGGAAGACGTGCTGCGTGTATTAGTTCTGTACGACCGCCGCATAGCAGCATCAGCATAGCATTGAGCGTTGCATTTTTTGATCATTTCTTATGTCTGTACTAGCTTAGCCGCAGCAACCACCCAAGACACCTGTCACAAATAGACGACGGGGATTGGCGAAAAGTCGGCCGGGGAACAGCATGTGTTTGGAGATCCAAAAGCACACCGGGCATATTTACCTAGTGGGAATCAGATTGACACAAGGGGAATGGTAACAAGAAGATGAAGATCAACAACTACAATAAGAAGATCGATCACTCGGAATCAGCGAGGCGCAATCTGAGGAATTGGCTTCATTTCTTAGCAGCGACAGATACCCATTTGAAACTATACATATGTTGCTTCGTTCAAACAGGTGCCGCAGTATTGCCTCGCTTCATATTCGGTGCTTGTGCATGCTCGTGCACTTGTTGGTCATACAAAGAGAAGGTCTCGTAACACAATGTGTTCACCACGGACGGCACCGGAAAATGGCAATCTGCCGGCGTAAATTTCTGTCCATGGTCAACGATCAAGTGGTCGATGGTTGGGTCACCAAGCGCACATATCGATGGAAGGCTCGGAAAGACAAGATCACTCTGATCAAGCCGCTGGGGACTTGGCTGCGCACACATATCACACATACATGCATGTATGTATCGACTGAATGAACCCGGACCTCTGTCCGCCCCCTGCAAGGGTTATCCGACGCTAACTGCTAGCTGCATGGGAGCGCCTAGCGACCGCTAGTAAAATTTCGTGAGTGAAGCAGTCGCGATCCAGACGAAACCACGATATGCGCCGAAGAAGAGGAAGATGACGAGATGACGAGACTTAGCGATTGATTGATTGATCTGGACTGCCACAAATGGACGTCCACCGCTCGCGTTTCGTCCCTTATCCGAGCTCCGCCATAACCGCCGTCGCCTTCTCTCGCGCCAACAACGATGGCCTACAGCCTGGACGACCACAACCAACCTTGAGACTGGCGATTGGACGCAGCAATGGGCAGATTGAGGTATGGAATCCACAAGGGGGAAAGTGGTGTCAAGAGACGATATTTCCTGGGGGACAAAAGAGCATTGACGGACTGGTGTGGACTCGCGAGCAAGACGAGGAAGACGCAGACGGACAGATTGTGCTTGGACAGCACAGGCTATTCAGCATTGCGTCCTCGCCGAATGTGACAGAATGGGATCTGGAGCGGGGAGAACCGAAGAGGAAGTCGACGGGAAACTTCAGTGAGGTTTGGTGCTTCGCTGCACAGCCACGGGCAACACAGGCGAAAGAAGAGGGCACTTCGCAGGAGATCGTGGCAGGCTGCGGAGATGGGGCTATCGTGCTTCTGACCACGGCAGACAACGACCTACAGTTCAAGCGGTTCGTGGCTCGCGTGAGCGGAAAGAAAGCACAGTGTATGAGCATCGCCTTCCAAAATCCAACTCGCGTGATTGCTGGATTCGGAGACAGCTCGATCCGTGTATTCGATACACGCAACGGATCGGTGGTGCGTTCAATGAGCGTCGGGACTGGTGTTCCTGGCGCACCAAAGAACTCTATCGTGTGGCAGGTCAAGTGTCTGCCAAACGGAGACATCGTGTCTGGTGACTCGAACGGCGAGATTGTCATCTGGGATGGGAGATCGTATTCCATCTCACAGCGTATCAAGGGCCACAAGTCCGAGTGCCTGGATCTAATCACGAGCGCCGACGGCAAGACCATCATCTCTGGAAGCCTGGACGGAAGACTCGCGGTGTACCGACAGAACAGCGACATGAGTGGCAGAATGAGGTGGGCGAAGAGTCAACATCGGCGAACGCATGAAGGAGAAGTCAAATCCATGTGCGCTTTCGACAGCGACGGGCTCAGTGTGGTGGTGTCTGGTGGACCTGATCTTTCACCAGTAGTCACACCATTGCGAGAGAATGGAAAGGAAAACAACAAGACGCTACCAGAACTTCCACAGCAGCCTCGTCTCGTGAGCGCTCGTCACGCAAGACTGTTGGCCAGCTGGTACGACAATACCGTCAGCGTCTGGCGCATCACACACAAACCTGCTGCAGACGTAGCCAAAGAATCTTTGCAATCACGGAAATTGGTGGCGAAGATCGTGCTCAGCGGTCGATCAACAATTCGAAGCGTCTCGATGTCCGAGGATGGGCGAGTACTTGCTGCATCGACTGATGCCGAGACGAAAGTGTTCCAACTGCGAAGACGACCTGATGGGGATGCGCTTGGTGTGCGAAAGCTGGACATGCCCAGGACGCTGGCGTCTACTGGTGCTCGTCTGGTCAGCTTTTCGCCTGATGGCAAGTGGCTCACTCGGGCAACACTGGACAATGAGATACAGTTGGCTCGTGTTATGCCCGACCCGTCGAAACCGAAGCACGTTCAGATCATCAACAAGGTGGTTGACCTGGAACGCCAACACCGCCCGCTTTCGTCACAATCCGCGTTTCGACAGTACGAGCAGGCCATCACTCGAATGGCTTTCGCTTCGGACAGCTCGGTTCTAGTGGCGAGCGACATCTCTGGGCATCTGGACTCGTGGGTGCTCGAAGGTCATGAAGATCTGACTGCACCTGCTGTCGATACCACCAAGGGTGAATCGAAAAAGGCCTCACCTGACGATAGCTCTGATGATAGCGACGACGATGACGAGGTGTGCGTGTTCTATGGGCAGCATTGGACTGACAATCCTGCCGGCCATCTCCTCCCTGCCTTGGACTCTATGCCAATCGTACTGTCATTTCGGCCAGTTCCCTCGCCAGAGCAGCAGAGTGGTACTGCGAATGGCAATCCTGGTGTTCACGCGACGAGACACAACCCTCACGCTCACTCGCATGAGCTACCAAAAGGCCAACACCGACTGTGGATAATGACGGCCGGACACCAAATGTACGAGTTCGAAATCTTGACCGGCAGATTGAGCGAATGGAGCCGAGCAAACCCAACATCAACACTGCCTGAAGACTTCACGCAGCTGAAGGACAGGGTCATGGGTGCAATCTGGGATGTAACATCACAACGGGAGCGTCTCTGGCTGTACGGCTGTTCCTGGATGTTCATGTTGGATGTTGGTCCTGTAGGCATCCGGTCAAAGAAGAAACGCAGCGCCGACCAGAGCCACCAAGATACCAAGCGACAAATGACGAGCGGTGCAGGCAGCAGGATGATCTCGTACCACAGGGAAGGCCTTCCCGAGTCCGTCAAGCGTTACGAGGATGGCGCTTGGACAGATGTGAGTCTTGACAGGGCGATGAAGCCTGCTGACGATTCGGACCAGGATGAGGTGGATGTGGACGACGCTCGGTTGAGAATTACGCGTATGAAGAGTGTTGATGAGGAACAGCAAGTCAAGAATGGAGGTGAGCCACAACATCGCCCATGGTGGTGTACGTTCAAGTATCGACACATACTGGGCGTCGTGCCCTTGGTGGATGATCTCTTGTCAGACGAGGAGAGGCCGCTCGAGGTTGCGATTGTTGAGCGACCGCCATGGGAAGCATTAAAGGCTGAGAAGTAGACATTGATAATGTATGGCACTACGCTCTCCTGCTCCCTATCTGCAGAAGTTCAAGGCTGCCTACGTATCAAAGTGTGAAAGTCAATATTTACAATGACAAAGGTCTCATCATGGTATCTTGTGGCTTTTGTCATTACATGCGTTCAATCTACAATGTCTGTCACATCAGCGCTTTCTCCCTGTACACGTGGTATCATAATGAGCGCTTTTCGTGAATGCGCCGCGTTTGTCCATGGCGGACGTGAATCGCTCAATCAAACAGAATGTCTCTGACCCGTGCAACGCCGTTCGCTATGTTCGATCCTTGAAATTTCCGGTTTACGCATGTCTATATGGCTCAAAGCCCACGCCCTGCTGATGGTGGTGACTGTTGCCAGAATATGGCGCAGGTTGACTGTACTCTTGGAGAGGGACCTGGTCGTCATGAGCACCCTGATACGGCGACGCAACGCGCTGGTAACCGCTTCCACCGAAACCACCCGTCTTCTCGACTTGCAGGCCTCGACCACGTGCATAGGGATCTTTGGGTTCGGCATTCCAGAGACCACCCTTGTTGCTCCGGTGATGGGGGTTCGAGCGTCCAGAGCAGCAGCAGATGCTGAACATCCAGAAGAGCGTCGCTGCCCAGGAGAAGGCGACCGAGAGCCAGGTAACCGTCAGAGCTTGGTGACCGAGGGAGAATTTGATGCCGTAGTCTTTGAGGGCTTCGTTGAGAGCGCCGACGAGAATGGCGAAAAGGATCGTTGAGGTCAGGACCGCGGCGATGTTGAAGAATGAGGAGACGAAGCTGAGGATCCAGGTGAGCAGGCTGCCCCAGCGAGAGAAGATGGCGAGGATGCCAATAATCAGGGTAGCGAGTGTGGTCCAGAAAGAGATCTGGTAGGCGATCCACATCTAGGAGATCTGTTAGCATCGTCTTGTTTCTAACGATTGGAGGAGAGGATGTCGGTGGCAGACGAGGCGGCTGAACATGAGTCTGGGAAGCACGCTGCCTTGCTCCAAGTCAAGCAAATCTGTGCTTTCCTCGCTGACTGCCGCCCCACTGCAGAACGTTGTCCTTGCTCCTTTGATTGTACTCACCCATTTCGCGACCTTCCTATACGCATCCAAAGCCTTTCGACCACTCTCCCCCAGGATTTGGTCCTCGTAATCGTCAATGTTATCCTTTGCCTCGCTGATCGCCGATTCGACGGCGTTGCTTGACGAGCTCGTCGAGGTTGCATTGGTGCCGTTTGTGATGGTGAAGCCAAAAACATCTAGCGGATCAAACACAAACTTGGATTCGCGCTTTGAGCAGTAGTCGAGCTTGCCGTCGGTGGTGTTGGAGCTGCAGTAGTTGGAGAGGTAGATATCGTAGACCTCGGCGAGGCTGC
This sequence comes from Zasmidium angulare, assembly GCA_002786045.1. NCBI lineage: Eukaryota > Fungi > Ascomycota > Dothideomycetes > Mycosphaerellales > Mycosphaerellaceae > Zasmidium > Zasmidium angulare. The sequence goes on from NHNX01000004.1 coordinate 868,974, forward strand.
CTTCGTTCTTGGCCGCGTCGATGGCGAGCGAGATAACGGAGTCGGATGAGCCGCCGGTGGTGAGATTTGTGAGATTCGCTTGGAAGAAGGAGAGATCTGTGAGCGTTCCCTTATTCCAGCCTGCGACTTCGATGAGGACGAGGCAGATGAATGAAGCCAGCGTCAGCGCCATTGGCGTGAAAATGCACGCTATTCTGCCTCCTTTGCCCATGTCTGCGAGTCTCTGCTTGTTGTTGTTGGAAGAAGGATTCGGTAGGTGAGAAGGTGTTGCCGGCGAAGAGGGGAGATGCTTCGCGATGCTGCTGCTGCTGTGGAAAACGACAGACGATTAGAGAGAGAAGAGCGAGGAAGGCGACGACGATGATGATGAGAATGGAGAGCTGAGAAAGCAGCAGCAACAAGCCGAGACAATATAATTACCGGAGCTGGCACTCTGCAGTGAGCAAAGCCCGCTGTGAACGAAGGCGCAGCATCCTGCAAACGTGGCGGTGGACGCCAACGCGTGCAGCGGTCACCAACCTTATTACTTTAGCCTTTGCCTAGCCTTGCTATTCCCGTCCAGCAGCAACAGTCAGCAGCCCATTTCGTGAAGCGATACCTGCCTTACATGTACGTTCTGCGTCTGCGAGACCCTTTGACTGAGCCTCAAGCTCGTCCCAGCCCTTCGAGTGGGCATACTTGCCGTACTCGGGCTTCCCCCAGCCCCAGTCAATCCTGCACTTGGCATTGGCTTTTCGCCCCAAACTACCGCGCACCGGGTGACGGGCCGTCGATGTGAAACAGCAGAGAAAGAGACTTTGCCACGAGAGCCGCGTCACGGGCCACCATCACCGTCGAACAGCCGTCGACATAGTCGTACGCCAGCGACAAATATCATGCCTTGTGACGTCTTGCGGACGATGTTGCAGCTGCGCGGTTGATGGGAGAGTAAACCTACGAATGCAAAGATGGAATCTCCGGACCCAACTCTTCGGGGTCGCTATAATCCGCATTGGCACATCGGATGTGACAGTAAGCAGTAAGCACTTCGATGCCGTTAGTGGCACGCCTTCGTGGACATGGCGCTCTCATATCTTGTTCACGCGGGCATCTTGGACCATTGATGAGAGCTTTCGAGTCAGTGTCGTGACAGTCATCGCGACAGTCGTCTTGACGGCCACTTCGCATGATTGAATCAATTGTTGGGCGCCTCGTAGTCACTCATGAACTGTGATGACGCAAGCAGATGTCGAAACAAGCTCTATTTTTAGATTCTTCGACATCAACCTTGAGGCTTGAGTCCACGTGCACTTCACGAGCCAAGACCGTTGCGCCAGTGTGGCAGACGCGCAAAGAGCAGTGCATAGCCAGGATGTAACTGAAGGCGATGGACAAGGCTGCAATGGGAGGCAATGGACGATTGACATAGTTTTTTAATTTTCTTGTCTTCCCACTGCGTTTCGGCTTCATTGAACAACGCTCTCAACCGCCCAATAATGTCCAACCTAACCAATTCGTGGCCCTTCACATTTAAACATTCAACGACTAGTAGACTCCGTGGCCAATAATGCAGCTTATCTCCCCAGTCCAATGAGCAAAAGACGTACGTGACCCGTGATACCGTAAATGCATGCCCGATCCAATCCCAGTGGTATACGCTCCCAGTTGCGCCATGCTGCTCCAATAGCACCTTGCCCGCCCATTCGAAACAGATACATAAGAGAAAAGGCGACCCCTATAGGTCTCGCATCGCGCCGATAACATACGAGATTTGGGGTATGCTGTAAAGACAAATCCAGGTTGCGCCGATGCTAGATCGCGTCAAGATTGCAGAATGATGAAGTTCCTCGAAGCCAGGTCCGTCCGAGGTAACACTAAGGGAATTGTAGGCTTTTGAAAAAAGATATGGATGTCCAAGATCACTGTTGTCGTTGGTCGTGGTTGCGTCGTGCTTCTCTTGCGCGAGCGCGCTCTTCTTGCCGTGTCTCTGCGGCCTTCTGGGCGTCGGGGTCTGCGCGATATAGCCGGTCACTCTTGACACCGTCGCCACCAGGTAGTATCCGGCTAACATTGTAAGCAAGTGCTTCGATGATGAGTTTGCGAAGGTCGGCATCTTCTTTCATGTCTTCAGCATTCAACCGGAAACGTTCTTTCTTATCCATGTCGCGACGGCGCATGGTCTTGATCTCTTGCAAGATGTGCATCAGTACACCCTCCGAGCACTTGTTGCGAACGGCGGCATGCTCAGTCGGGTTGCGGACATAGCGCCGCGTGACGTCTTGGCAACCATCGGAAGAGAAGGCGATGCAGTATGAAAGCTTCTTGCCCCAACCTGTAGTCTCTGTTAGGGGTGAAAGGTGTTCGAGCAAAGGATCAGACATACCTTGAGTGTAAAGCAGGGGCGCATCCCATGCCTCTTCGCAGCAGTCAACATGCACCCACCTTCGGCGATGCGCGCTGTAAACTTCGGTCCAGACATGGTCCTCTGCATTCCATATCCATCGCACTCGACTTCCAACGGCCCGGCAGAGCATGGTGAAGCAGTTGGCCCACTCGCCTACGCGGCCTCTCTTCGTCTGAAGTAGAACAAAAGCGTCGTTGTATCGTGGAAACCGCTCAAATGAGAGACATCGCTGGTTGCTGCATTGGTAAAGCTCAACTCTGTTTGCGCCTCGCGCCGACTCGTCCGGTAGAGGTGCTACCATACCAGTGCCAATGGTCCTCGCATGACATGTCGTGCACTTGGGGTTGTTGACCCACTCGAAGAAGTCGTTTTTGAACCACTTCATCAATGAGCGGACCACGCAGTCCTGGTAGCCCCATGCAGCTCTGGTATTTGGTCCTAGAGACGCAGCCTCGGCTTGGAAGAGGTCAGACTCCTCTTGGGCCTCGTCGTATATCCTCTGTAGTGGTATAGCACTGAGCGCCTCGTCTAGTAGCCCCGGGTTCTCCCATCTGCAAGGTGTGTTTGACAGCGACAGAAGCATGTTTCGAAAACGTAGCGACTTATTGTCGGTCGGTGGCGTAGGCACAGTTGGGATGTTCTTGATTGACGAGTATGCTGGAGGCGGTGATCGTGGCGGCGCAATGCCCTGCTGAGGTTCTGACGTTGGAACCGGGGGTGCTTGTCGTGATGGAGGAGGTGGGGTTGGTAATGAGGCTTCGTCGCTCTGTCGCGGAGGTAGCGGCGGCGCCGTACTCGACTGAACGACTATATCGGTCGGTATCCTGGAAGAAGTGCTTCGCTGCGAGCCTGGCCGCCGGCTTAACTCGTTCATGCGCTTCGTGGAAAGTGTACGTCTGAATTGAGCCGTCAAATCCGCGGCCCAGGTGTCCGGTAGTGGCTCCTGAGGTGCGGGTACAGGCTTTCGACGGGGGACGCCATTGTTGTTCGAATTCTGGTCTGCCATCGTCGCGATGTAACAATCGAAGAGACGCGAAAGAGTATTGTGGTCGAAGCGTTGCGAAGTTGAAGGGGAGTCGGGCGCGGCGGTGCTCAGCGATCTGCACAGCCGAAGGGACTTGGCTGGGCGCAGGCAGAATGGATTCGGCGGCGACGACAACGATGGGGAGGGAGTGCAAAGGCGATGTCGTTGTTGTTATTGTCGTCGTCGAGGCTACACTCGCGCCACGGAGCGGTTGGCAGTACGGACGGTGAGGAGTCGAATGCGGGCGGTTTGGGTGAAAAGCGAAAGGGTGTAGCGAAGCCGTCGTCGCGGACGCTGACGCGGCAAGCGACTGTGCACAAGCCAACCCCCAGCTGGTGACGACGACCCGTAAGTGTGCTCCTCCTCCTATTCACACGACTCCCCCGACGCTCTTATTATTACTAGAGCGGCCAGACCGCGACGGGAGGGCGACGACTCGAGGAACATAGCATCGCAATCCCCATTACAACAGACGGCGACGTCGACGCATTGGCGGCCTACGCATTTCTGTCTGGCTTGCGCATACAGAGCCGCACTCGTGCACGCTTGGTACTGCCTGCCTAGGTGTCCACGCACGCACAATCTGGACGAGTCCCACTGCGACAGCTGCACCTCATCTTCGACGGTCCGACGACGCCTCTGGTCACACAGTCTGGCCTGCCAGGCATCCATCCTTTTGTTGAACCTCACCCGCTCTGCCATTGCCGTCGGTCAGGCATCTTTCTATGCATGTTCCCTCCACACTACTGCTGATATGTTTCAACTGTGGCGCGTGTCATGTTTCGTTGCTTTTCCTCGGCCGCTCCAGGCATGGCTGTGCTCGGCTTGATCAGGGTCTCTTTCACAGACCTCCGGTCAAGTGCCACAGCCTGCACACTGGCTCTTCCCTTCTTCACTGCGATCATCGAGGTTCCACGTTGTCGTCTACAAGGACATAGCTCCATCGCCGAGTCACATTCTGCTTCCAGTGTGTGAGAGCTGTTCATCCAGCATCACTGCGATCCTTCAGACAGGGGCCCCAGGTCTGACTCGACTACACAATCTTGGCACCAACATATTTGATGAGAGCGTGACTTGTGATTACGAACCCTCTCTGCTGAGCTGTCACAAGCACGTCAATCGACCACCCAACATCGCTCTTTGCAAATCCTTCCTTTGCTCTCTCCTCCACACGGAACGATCTCGGCCTCAGAACCCGAATCAGACCGAACAAGAGACATCTATCAACACGAGTCCTCTTCTCGAAACGTGCTTTCCAGCCTACTTCTGTGGAGCTGGTGGTGTTGGCGACAATTTCATCGATCCACCATAAGCATCGTTTTGGCAAATGTATGACCAACTGAAAAGGCGGCTCACGGTCTATTGAGTCGAAAGCTGTGTCTGTATCCACTTGCACAATTCCCAAGTCCACCTCCGAGATGATACAGCTAGTAGCACACTCTTCGACCAAGTCGAACGCAAGCGCTTGGCGATGGCGGAATGCCAGCGTGTTTGGCCTCGTATAGACGATGATGAAGCCCCGTACCAACGTAGACCTTCGTTCCCAATGCCAATGCCGATCCAACACTCGTCGACCAACCTTTCGACCGATATGCACACTTTCAATAGTCTGTACTAGGCGACCACAGGGGCGATTGCGAATGCAAAGCCTTGGCTGGATGACCAACAATGGCCCCCGAATGGCGGCGAGAACGAATGCCACTGTTGACGCGGCCCGCTACGCGTGTACCTACCACTACTCATATGTTGGCCGTCGTTATTGTTCTTCCGTGCACTTGCATACTTCTTCAGTCGATAGTCCATATGCCGACGTTACTCTTTTCACGAAAGGACGCAGAGGCCGATATCTCCATCCATGGATTGCACCTTGGGCCTAATGTATCGTTGAGGAGCGGAAAGCCGGCACGAGATGAACTTATGAAGTGATGACGGTGTAATGCGGATCCATAGTGCAATGCAGGTCTAGGACTCCTACATCGCTCCATCTAGAGCACTTGTGTTCCATACTCACACGGCGCTGACTTCAATTACCTTAGGCATCAAGACTGTCGTCGGGTCCACGGCTGGCAGCTGTCGAAGCCTTACAACGGCATTTGCCATTATTGCTACATTCTATGTCAATCCCATCAAGCACTACTTCGCGTGTGTCACCTCTCAACATCCAAGGACCTTCACAGTTTCTGCCGTTTCCTGGGATCTTCGCTTCACACCCAGTCAGCACCCTATCTCACACGCACGAACACCACTAAAAAAGCGTGAACGTACTATGCAAGCAGATACTTGGCCGCATGCTCGACATGGTCGTCGGAGAAGGTGCTGATGAAGAAGTAGCTATGGTCGTAGCCGTCTCGGTACCGCACATTGACTTTCTTCCCTGCCTTCTTGGCTGCCTCCTCGAGGTTCTCCGGCAGCAGTTGGCCTTGCTTGTAGAAGTTGTCTCCAGTACCTACGTCGATGAGGATGTCCGTGTCGTTTGGAAACTTGGGAAGAAGCTCGGTCGCATCGTGCTCCGCCCACTTTGACTTGTTGTCATCGCCAAAGTAGCCGCCAAAAGCCTTTTCGCCCCATGGACACTTCGATGGATTGGAGATTGGCGCGAACGCGGATACAGACTTGTATTTGCCAGGGTTTCGCAGGTACAACGTCAAAGCACCGTGGCCGCCCATGCTGTGTCCCGTGATGGACACCCGGTTTCCATCCAACTCTTTGAAGTGGTTGAACAATGCTTCCGGCAGCTCCTTAGTGATATAGCTGTACATGTTGTAGCCCTTCGTCCAAGGGTCCTTTGTCGCATCGACGTAGAAGCCGGCGCCGCTGCCAAAGTCGTAGCTATCGTCTTCGCCGGCAATGCTGAGACCTCTGGGGCTCGTGTCGGGGTATACGACGGCGATGCCTTTCTCGGATGCCTTGTGCTGGAAAAAGCCTTTCTCTGCGCCATTGTCACCCGTGCAAGTCAATCCTGCGAGGTAGAAGAGAACTGGAACAGGTTTCGAAGAGCTCGCTTGCGGTGGTAGGTATAGATTGAGCTTCATCTGACAGTTGCATACTTTGGACTGCACAACACGTCAGTCCTGCTTGCCGTGCTGCGACATGGATGCATTCTTCACCTCATGTGCAAGCTTCAGCAGCTTGCCTCCAAAGCTGTTAATGGTGCCTGTGGTCTCGAACGACATCGTGGCGAATGAGCGCGTGTGTTGTATGACTTTGTAGGATGGCTTTAGTGAGGCGTGGTTACAAGTCCTCGCAAAAGGTGGAAGGAACAGTGACCTAGAGAGCAATGGCATGAGCACCTGGATGAAATTCTGTCCGTATGAGGGGCAATCATGAGCACTCTGCGGGGCATGTTTGGCGTGACGTCGGTCCCTGGTTCGCTACTTCACGGAGCACTGGAGACCTGGATGCCGTGGACGAGATCGGAAACACTTTCCGTGCCTTTTCGGCAGTGCGTTGCATCGGATCAATTTTGCTGTTTTCAGCAATTGATGATTGTGTGGTCTTTGGCTTTGGTATCGTTAATGTCTTGATGTCCCTCCCAAGGCAATCCGAGACTGCCTCCCAAACGCCGTCGCTGTGATTCTTAAAGTGGATGTCCTCCCTCGACTCATCTCTCCATCGTACACGGTCTGAATCACCAACAGCCTGGAAGCGAGCTGCCATCCTATAGCATTTCCTCGCAAGTCCAGTCCTCGTAGAATCCGTCAGGCAAATATCTTCGCACCACCAATGGTATCTTCTTTTCGCGAAGCTCCTTGAGCGCGATCTGTAGCGGGTCGGTCTCTGACTCCACGTCGACAAGGACCGGAGCACCCATGCTTCAGACATGGTCAGCTGTGACCACAAAGAAAACGAACCGCACATATCTTACCTGATTTGCAATGCTCTCGTTCCAAGCACCCGAGCCCGCTCATATTTGGTCATGTATGGTGTTGTCGTCCGCTTTTCGGTCGCAATCCTCTTGTTCTTGACGCTCTTGACGGTATTGATCCCAACAGCAGGGTCGCCGCTAGCCACGATATTGTTCTGGTCCGTATAGTCTGCACTGTTCAACTGCGCCTTTGACGCAGCTTCATTGGGATCAATATCTGCGTCACCGGCTGTACAGCATAAGCTTTGACACATATCGCCTTTTTCTTCCCTTAAACCCACCGTTTGCGTCGTAATTCTCTTCGAAGTTCGTCTCCTCGATCAGATTGTCATCATACTCCCTGAAGTCCCTGTGTTAGTAACTCGTGATCGCCCGACAAGAGGACATGCTGTGAGCACGTACTCGACATCGCCAAAGTCGCGCATGTCCTCATCGCCGCCGCCGTAGTCAGACATGGTGGAGGTGTGTTTGCGGAGTGTCGCAAGAAAGAGGGGCCGGTGGTTGGGGCGTGGAGGACGTTGCAGAGGCGATCGGTCTGAAAACTCGAAGGGTAGTCAGGCGTCAGTGGTGGACAGCGATGATTAGGACGGTGGTGGCGGTGATAGTTGTTCTTGATCGAAGCTGCTTTCAGAAGAACACGAGCGACTGGACTTTTCGCTGCAAGGAACGCGACTGCTCGACCCTAGCGGCGCTAGCGGAAAATGCGAGGAGCGGGCCGTGTTCTCCGCAAAACGCTAAATTGGGGTTCGACTTCGACGTCGTCCCTGCCCAACTTTTTTGACTGCTGACATTCTCAAAACACTCGGATTGCCTGCCATGGCAGCGCTGGCGAACAGAAAGAGGGCGGTTCCCTTGGAAGACGACTCCGTGGATGAGTCATCTGCTTTCGATTCGACGGGAGGTGCAGCCACACCGTCGCGGCACAAAAAAGCTCGTTTTCAAACACCTGACGAGCAGGACGAGACGTCTGTCCTTGCTAGATCGACGGCCCCATCGCTAGCAGACACCAACACCGCGACTGCTACGATTGCCGAGAGCGATACACCTCACACAGAAGCCTCCAGTGCTCGCAGCAAGAGCAAGCCACGACCCAAAAAATATCACTGCACCTTTCCAAACTGCGCCAAGGCCTTCGACCGCCCCATTCGCCTGCAGACCCATATCAACTCCCACACAGGCGAAAGGCCCCATGCCTGCCCTCATCAAGATTGTGACAAGAGATTCCAAAAGCCGGAACATCTCAACCGCCACGTGAAGGAGAAGCATGGCAATGAAAAGTTCACATGCACGCACAAGGTTCGAAAGGATGACACTGGTATTATTGAAGAGTGTGGCAGGGTCTTTGAGTCTTCGACCAAGCTCAAACGACACATCGCCGTTCATGAAGATAAGGAGGAGACGACGTGCACTTGGGAAGGCTGTGGCAAGGTGTTCCGAAAGCAGGACACCCTTCAGAGGCACATCAAAAAGGACCACCTGAATGAAGACTCCTATATCTGCAAGCGCGAGACCGCCGATGGCGACGTGTGTGGCCAAGCATTCCCAACACCAGGCCAACTCAGAGGCCATGAGGCTAAAGAGCACGCAGCGGTCAAGTACATCTGCCAGATATGCACACACGCATCGGTACTTCCGGTCCCTGAAATGACGCCAATCGACAACGGTCTCGATGCAGCTTTCCTTCCGACGCTCGAGGACCTCCAGTACGTAGGGCACGACTTCGATCCGAACGCTATTGGCAATTTGTCACTGCAAGAGAAGACGGTCGGGGGCTTCCGAATTGCTGGTGGCCTTGTCAGCTTTCCTACTTACCACGATCTCCAGCGCCACCTCAAAATTGCCCATCCACCTGTCTGCGATCAATGTGGAAAGACATGCAAGAGCGGCAAGGATCTTGCGGCTCACATCGACATCCATCACTCTCTTGACGGGCCAAGCAAGCACAGGCAGCAGGAAAAGAAGTTCTTGTGTCCATTCGAAGATTGTCCGCGTTCTGTTGTTGGAAATGGATTCACCAAGAAGGGAAACATGGACGTACACGTTAAGAGCACCCACGCCAAGGAGAAGAAGTTCGTTTGTGGTGAGTATGATCTGGACAACGACAAGAAGGTGGAAGGCTGGGATGGCAACGGCTGCGGTGTGGCGTTGGGGACGAGGCAGAGTCTCATCGGACACATTAGAACGCAACACCTCAACCTTCCCCCAACCACTGCTCCGAAGAACACCAAACGCAAGACACGGGCAAAAATGAAGCAAGAGGAAGACGAAGATTCCATGGAGATCCAAAGCCTACCCGCCGCATCGAACAAAGCATTGTCAATGCTCACTGGTTTCGGTTATGAGCAGCAACGCCCATATGCCTGCTTAATGGCGGCGGGTCCTGATGGATGCCAGATGAGATTTGCTAAGGAGTACGAGTTGTGCTCTCATATGGAGATGACCCACGGATGGAACGTGGACGATATTAGGGAGGCAATGGGCTACCAAGCGGATGACTTCGACGAGGAGATGGAAGATGACTTCACGTTGCTCAGAAGAGAGCTAGAAGAGCACGCCGGGGGCTTCAATGCCGCTAGTCATGAGAAGCAGTTGATCGACCCTGAGCTTGCTCTTGGTTGAGACTGCAAGCCCGCATGGTGGAGGAAAGTAGCGAATGATGGCTTGTGTTGGACTGTTTGTGTTCTCGGAGTCCTGTGTTCGGCATAAGATACCCAAGATGTTACAGCGTTTTACCGCAGGTTGTGCAGACGAAGACTGCTATGGCTTCCGCTTCAATGAAAATGTTCCGAACGTACCCATCATTCCTCCATATCACGCATACACAAGACACAGGAAATTGTGAGGGGTGTGTCTGGGTTTGTCGTTTCGCATGTGGACAGACTCTTTGTTCAGCCACTCCTTAACTCGCAGTCTTCAGGACGTACGCAGGGAATATATAAGGTCGCATACTGGTATCGATCAGATACGATGCGCCGATCGCTTTAGGACGGTCCAATGTTCGTATAGAGGACCACTCGCGGCCCAGAACGTTCACCGCAGTCTTCACACTCTCATCGCCGTCTACACCCCCATCTTTTCCCCCATCTTCTCTCTGCTCTTTATCACGATACCTGTTCAATAACATCGAGATTCGCTGCTCCGTGACTTATTCCCGGCGGTCGTCGCTCGTCTCTGCTAGCGACGAGCGTGAACACGTCAAATGGCCGAAGCCTCGATCATGGCTTTCTGGTATGGGTCTCAGGTCTCCTCCACGAGCGACAAATACGTTTGGGGCAATGTAATAATGCTGGCCACAGATATGCAAGTGTTGACGCTTGCGCGGCGAAGCTCCAAGAAGATCAAGAAGATGTCGAGGAAGGATCAAGCCAATGCCCACAAGGCCTCGGCCCACGGGCTTTGATAACCAACCGCCAGACGCTGCACTGCTGCTTGCCGGTGACAGCATTTCGAGGTCGAATCAAGCCGGGGTGCGATATTGTTCAAAGATACAACCAAACACGTGCGCATCATGGACGATACCGACAGGTATGGATGAAGTCCGGCAACCGTCTTGGCGGTCTCGGCCTAGAGCGTGGATAAGGAAATGACGACGGCATGGCGCGGCAACGAACAGACGACTCCTTTGGGCCTCTCGCATTGGCATCAACCTGACCACTGAAGAGACACGCTTCATCGCCGAGTCGCGTCGTCTGCGTACATTGCACCAAAGACGTGCGAGCAGACGCTTGGGAACACCAAAATGGGCCACACGCGAGGCGGACTTCTCACTTGGGCACTTCTTCCAACATTGGTCATCCTCTTGCTTGCAACCATCATTGCGCAGCCTCCGGCACCACAGCATTTGAAGCCAAAGGTCTTCGTTCTCGGGCTATCGAAAACCGGCACGACTTCCATTGGCGATGCGCTTGAACGGCTGGGCTATCGCCGTCTGGGATGGCGTGATATCAGAAGTCGCCACATGGTCCATACGTGGGCGAACGGCGACTTGGAATCGCTCAAAGGCTTGACGCGATATTATGATGCCTTCGAAGACTTGCCCTGGCCCTTTGTCTACCGCGAGATGGCTGAAATGTACCCCGACGCCAAGTTCATCCTCAGCTTGAGAAAGGACGAGGATCGATGGCTCAGGAGTATGCGGACTCACGTCGGACGGGGAAAATGGCTACCATACAAGTACTTCTATGGAGCCGACACCTTCGAAGGCAACGAGGACATTATACGACAGTCGTACAGGAATCACACAGAAAACGTTCGAGCATATTTCAGCGACAAGCCCGAGCGCTACATGGAACTCAATATCGATGACGGCGATGCAAACTGGAAGGTTCTGTGCCAGATGGCGCAGTGCCCTGGCGACAAGATCCCATCTATGTCGTTTCCCAAGAGCAACACGGTCGCCAACTGGGATATGGGCATCGTTGGCAACAACTTGCACTGGTTCTGGGGTTGGTTGATAACAAGAGTTGAAGAGCAGGCGTCCGACTACTACTATCGACACGGCAAGACCTTTTGGCGCCCCTTTCTGCACTTTTGCTGGAGCATCTACGACTTTGTCGAGGCGATATACTCGGAAATCTACTTCCGAGTCGTTCCTTTGGCTTTCCCCATTCTCCAGGCTTAAGCAGGCACGCTTGTACTGGCATCTCTTGAAAGGAGCAAGGGAACCAAGAACATGGAGGTGGAGTGGATTCTACTGTACATCTCTTAAAAAAGAGGCGACCACGAACGTTGGACTTCCATCAGACGACTGAATCGATGGTGAGATGCTAGAAACGAAGCTTTGAGCTCGGCGTGGCTGCTGAGGCTCGGCTGTGCGCTGAGATGCATGGCAGGCATTGGACCAATACGGAAGTTGCGATTCAGCAGGTAGTTCCCTGCTGTTGGACCCATAGGGACAGCATTTTGTATAGACCATGAACCCGGCAGTAGCAGACCATGTGAGAGGTGAAAGGGTCTTGCAGCTGACAAAACTTGTCTGATACTGGCCGGATGTCCAAGGAATTCCTTTGCCCTTGTGACCAATGACATGAGAGTGCTGTGCCTGTGCGTAAGGCGGTTGTCACTGGCGCAAGATCATGCGGCTTTGTGGCAGAGCATCTGACCAAGACGAATCCACTTCCAACAAATAAGACGGGACGAGTGAAACCCCGCTTAAGCACGTGATGAGTGGCTTGAAGGACAGAGTTCATGACTTGCACGCGTGTTCGCGCTTAGCTCGCATGATAGCGGCCGGTAGGCGAGGCTCTTTCGTTGCAGTCGGCGGCGGGTCTGCTTTCAGGGTGCAAGGGCAGCAAAGAAACAAGACAGCACCCAAATAATGGCATGCGAAAAGATTCGAGGACAGGTGACGGATAGCTGCAGTGAACAGGTGTTTGTGCAGAGGTCGGTCCAGCCAATCGCTCCGGTCTCAGCTTTCCGATCAGCAGGACACGGACGTCGATCTCGATGCCCTCGGGCACGGCCACTTTTCCACAGATGCAGGCCAGAACGGAAGTACGGACCATAATTTTTTGGACGCTGCAGACGTGGCCTTTCTGGACCTCGGGCTCTGTGTGCGTCCGCTGCAGCACCATCGTCATCAGGAACGATATCGGCCTTGTCATATACAATCTCGATAGGCTTGCCGAAGGAGTGAAGGAAATGACCTGCTGAGTCGAGCAGGCGGAGGCCGAGCGGCACGAGAAATAAATGTTCTGCTGGCTCGGGATCGGATGTCTCAGGGTGTTCTGGCTAGCAGCTACTACGGTGCAAAGGGCACGAGGAACGCGAGCGGCTGCAAGCCATTGCCGCTAGCACGAATAGGCGCCGAGAGGAGAAAGTATGGAGGAGGGTTCCTGGAGGCTGGCATCCTGTCGTCCAACACGCGTCTAAAATAGGCTCGTCCAACGACGAACGGCTGTCGAGTCGAGGGTAGATTCAGAAGAGCGGGTGTTTCGATGAACGGCGGCATGGGCAGGAGGAGCACCAGACCAGGCTGCTCTGGCGAGATGAGGCTCGAGCGATGGTCGATGTCGGCAGTAGGAGGCATTGACGAGTCGCAGCTGCTGTGCGACGCGGACTTCCGCTCGGAGCAGGACTGGAGGCTCGTGGAATGCAGAGGGAGAGAGCACGCTCAATCGAGGAGCCAAAGCGCTCACTAATGCAGAACATGGGCCGCACGGGCTCTGATCAGTGGGCTGTGGATGTGGAGACGCTGCGGGCTCTGGGTGCGGTCTCGCGAGCGGGCGGGCGTGACTATGATTATTATTATTGATGAGACTCTTGCTGTTGCGCTGCCTTCTTGAACTGTCTTGGTCCGACTGTCCACGTTTTGGGTGCCGTCTGTTTCTGCACACTACCGCTGTTGTTGTCTGATAACTGGAGGCGGCTCGCGCGTCAGTCCATCTCCACCGTCCAGACTGCCATCCCGGTCGCTTGCCCCTCAGCTGGATCATCACTGCCCTGTCCGGCTTTGGCACTGCGCTGCTGTCTCGCCCGGCTACCTACCTTAGCCCGTGGTACCCTCTCGTCGCCTGCACCACTCCCCACTGCTCTCTACATCACCATACGCCTGCCCCAGACGCCTGCTTGCCCTGTGGCATCGACGACAGTATCCGGTGGTGAAGACAAGCTGAGTGGCGATCGGGCAAGCTGGTGAAGACGAGCGGCCGGGCTGTGCTGTGCAGAGCGAGCGACTCAGGTGCGCTTCCTGTACCCGGAGCACTGGAACCTTCACCACCCGAAACAAAGACGGCTCTTTTTTTGACGCTTTGCAATTGGCATTGCCGTTGCACCAATACACACCTGCCTTCTCAACAAAACACGCGCCTCAAGGTGGGCTATACACGCCGTCGCCCTCGACTTCCTCGTCGCTGCTGCTAACGGACCCGGCCAGACGCAACAACAACAATAACCCCAGTCAACAATGGCTTCGCGTCCCAGCAGTCAGCACCGCTTGAGCGTGGGAGCCAATGCCTCGAGTCTACCCTCCCGCAACTCCTACAGCCGTACGCATTCGCACTCCACCTCGTTGGGCGCCGTCAACCCCACCAACCGTATCAATCGCCGCAAGAGCTCGACCTTCTCGCCCGCTGGCAAGCCCTCCATTACCGGTGCCGTGGTGGAGAATGCGGTTGCAGATGGCACTGCTGCTATCAACAGGCGCAGTTCAATGTCAAAAGCCGCCCTCGCCGCACTCAATGACGGTGCGACGCCCAGCAGTCTGCCGCACCGCGTGTCCGTGCCCGATAGCACCGCGTTGAGCAGCAGCGCTGTGGTGGATGGCGGTCCTTTATCCTCTTTCCAAGGCTCTGACAAGAACAAGCCAAAGATACGCAGGGCCAGCGACGGCACTCGCTTGACCAAGAAAGAGAAGGCGGCCACGGGCGATTTGAAGTGTGAACACTGCGGCAAAGCGTACAAACACGGCAGCTGCTTGAACAAGCATCTGTAAGTGTTGAACGAGATGGGCTTGGCGAGACCCGTAGACTGTGCTAACTCGCCGTTCCAGCTGGGAACACACGCCTCAATGGCAATACACCTCCAAGTTGCTCATCTCGAAGCATCAGCAGGTACAGCTGCTTGAGGCCGCCTCTGTTCTGGTTGCCATGAACCAAGAAGGCTCCAACGACAGTGACAATTCTTCGTCCCCTGCAGCTTCTGCTTCGTCGGATATGCGAGACGAGGAGTTGAGCTCGACCGAGACAACTCCCCCACCGCAAGGCGACTCGTCTTACAGGGACAGCAAGCGGTTCAGCAACAACAGTAGCGTCTACTCGCGTTCTTACCAGTCCGTTTTCTCGGAAAGTGCTCCCAACAATGAACACGGGTTCGCCCATCACCGCCAATGGAGTGCGTCGAGCAACAGCCGACCAGTTACTGCCAACACCTCGTACGCCGACAGCTATCGAGGCGATGAAGACCCACAGGATCTGGCCGCCGCTGTCGGCTTACTGAGCTGCAGCTACGGCACTCCCAAGAGCGGGCCTACTGGCATGCCTATGGACGTGCCACCGGTTCCACCACTTCCAGCCAAGTACCAGAACTACCGACCCCAGAGCGATGTGCACATGGAAGACGACGAAAGCTCTGACGACGAACCTCACGCCCGCAACGATGATATGGAGGACCACGGCATGTTCGGCAAGATGGACGCTTGATCCCGCCCATTTCGCCTCTCTTTCCCCCGGCCGTTTGTGGATGATGATATTAGCCAATCACAGAGGAAAAAAGAACATACTTAGGCGTACACGAGTCTCATTTTCAACCAGCATGGAAAACCCACCCGGTGCAGCGACGGATCTCGATCGAGGAGTTACAGAATGCATGTTGCGACAACAAGGAGAAGCTCAGGGGCAAATGTCATGATTTCAAAGGTGTTTTTGTTTGAGGACGGCGAATCTTGCTCCGCAGGCCCATTTCCAAGCACCGATGAGCGGCACTTGGTCCTTTTTCTTTTGTTCAAAGAAGGACTTTTTGTGCTGCGAGGTTAAAGTTGGAGAGGGTATCTCGAGCGTTGAGCAATCACCGAAACGGACGGGCGGCAAAGGGAGGTGCAAATGGCAAAGGGAAGGAACAATTGTACTTCTTGGTTTATGAAGGGGTTTTTTTGATTGATGATGGTGATGATGATGAAGAGTTTTGGAGCTACCTACTTGTTTCTTTTTGGTATTGTCCACCGCGAGGAGAAGTGTGGCCGCCCGATATGTATGGGCAAAATCAAGACATTATGAACTGCTTTGTTCCCCACGTGTGAACTGAAACAGTAGTATGGTTGGGAAGTGATTCCTGTTGAGCCCAGATGCTTGTCGGAACATTTGTCTAGTAGGTCGATGCGTGAAGGGGGAGAGTGCAGATTTCAAGCCCCTAGGAACAAGATTACCTTAGGCACCTGCATGCAAGGACGTAGGGTTACGACCGTCACTTTCGACATAGTCTTGTTACCAGTCGTTCGAGACGTGCAATGCCTCGCAATCAGACATTGACAACATAAAGGAGGAAGGCAACAGCTCGTCAATCACATCAGTTGCAAGTTCAACTCTTCCTTTTGATACAGGGTATCCCAATCCGATGCGGCGACAGGCCCTGTGTTTCTATACTGTATATGATCAATCAACATCAGTCGCGCCGTCAGACACCATGATGATGAAGATGGTGTCGATGCAATGCCGCTCATCCAAGCCTGAATGCCAAATGCCATGTCGCCATTCTGCTGTGGCTTTGAGGTCAACCCCGTCCGTTCGCGAACCCAAGCTGTTCCCTCATCCAAAAGGAGAAAAGCCACCACCGCCAGGGAACCCTCTCTGGCCACCGCCACCACCGCCGAACGGCGAGCCTCCTCCCGCGAACCTGAATCCACCACCGCCGCCTCCGCCTCCGCCGTTCATCATGTTGAACAGCATCTCTGGATCGATCTGCACGCCTCCACCGCCAAATCCACCGCCCATACCGCCTGGGAAGCCTCCGCCGAAACCCTCGCCAGGCTCCATGAGATCCACTCCACTATCGTATCGCTCACGCTTTTGCGGGTCAATGAGTGTCTCGTGGGCCTCCTGGATCTCCTTGAATCGGTTCTCGGCGTCTGGGTCGTCTGGGTTCTTGTCCGGATGGTGCACAACAGCCAGCTTGCGGTAGGCTTTCTTGATCTCGCTGTCTCCGGCATCCTTGCTGACGTTCAAGATCTTGTAGTAGTCTTTCCGTTTGCTCTTCTTGAGCTCAAGCTCGGCGTTTCGAATCTCCCGATCAATGCCGGCCTCTTCGGGGCTGCTTTGCTGAATGTCCTTGTACGCCCTCACAGCCTCCTCCCAATCTCCACTCTCGCCCAATGCTTTGGCCCGCGTTCTGCGTGCCTTGGTGTAGCTCGGATCCAATTGAATCGCTCTATCACAATCTTCGGTTGCTTTCTGATATTGCTTGAGCTTTGTGTAGCACATTGCTCGGTTGTTGAGAATTTTGGAGTTCGTGCCCTTGTTTGAAGGATCAATCTCCAGGCTCGACGTGTATACATCGACAGCCTGCTGATACCTCCCAGCTTTGAAGTGATTGTTACCCTCTTCCTTGCTTTTGTTCAGCTTCTGCACCATTCGAAGATACTTGACGGCGTCCTTGAAATCCGGATCGCAAGATATCGCCTGCCGGAAATGTTGAAGCGCCTTGTCATTCTCGCCCTGTGCGTAGAGTGCTCGGCCTCTCAAGACCAACGCATCAGGGTCTGCGCTGTTCTGCCGTAAAAGCGACATTGCCACGTTTTGTGCGTCACCCAGACTGTTCACCGTGCCCATCTTTAAGTATGCCTCAGCGCGCATCAGTCTCCATTTGCGTGGAGGTTGCACGGTGGATGCAAGGCCCTTCTCGGCTTGGTCCAGAGCAAACAGCACCATTGATCCACTCGTACCGGTTTCCAGACTTTCCTGTGCGGTATCGACATGCTTCTTCATGGCCAGTGCCGCAGCTTTGTCCTTGGCCGTCGCAGGTGGTTGTATTCGGTCGTATACGTCAAGTGCTTCATTCGGTCGTCCCAGCGAGGTGTAAATCTTTGCCATTCGATGCAATATCTTGGCATTGCTCGGTTCCAGCTCATCTGCTTTCTTGCAATCCTCGAGGGCTTCAACAAATCTGTTGGCCGACATGTTGGCGGCTGCTCGGTTGGAGAGATAGGTGGATGATGTGGGGTTGGCCTCGATTGCTGTCATGAGTCAACATATGTCCTTGCTCGAAGTGAATGCTCGATGAACGAGATGGTCGGCACCCTACCCTTGGTATACTCGTCGATAGCACTGCCATACTGTCCGGCCTTGTACAGCTTATTACCGGCAGCCTTGTACGCCTCAGCCTCCGCTTCCCGGATCTCAGGCTTCTCGGGCTTGTCTGACTTGTCCGGTTGAGGTTGCGGGCTCGTTGGCGTGCGGTGGGGTGGAGGGGTAGGCCGGTCCTCTTGGCCCTCGTTGTCATGCTGGTCACCGTTGACTCCATTGGACTGAGGAAAAGCTCCAGGCGTCTCAGGTGCAGGCGTGGTCTCCATTGGATCCGAATGGATGGGGACGCCGCCCTCCTCCCTGGAGTCGCGGGGACTGCTCATGCTGGTGGATAGTGCGCTCAGACGGCGCAGCTCGTCAGGCGGGAGGTTGAGCGGGTGTTCGTAAGGATCGGAGCGCGAGAAAGATTTGCTGGAGCGGGGACTCTTGGATTTGGAGTCTTTCTGACGCTCACGCACAAAGTAGCCTTTGCTCTTTTTCTCCTTCTCCGGTGAGGGTGCGGGCGAAAGCGGCGGCGGAGGGGTACCTGGGGCGGGCTCGGTGGCGGCGG